>JAQBSW010012276.1:0-17293 GCA_029291075.1 Eudiplozoon nipponicum | reverse complement strand
GAAATTCGCACCCTCTAAATGTAAGATACTGTTAAAGGATCACCCACCACTCACTCCAACGTTGCGACTGCAGAATGAAGATCTTGACATAGTCGACAGGTTTACATATCTTGGGAGCTCTATCAATAACGTAGGCAATATGTCCGACGAGGTGAGAATACGGATCGCGAAAGCTAGAGTAGCTTTCTCGAACCTTCGTCATTTATGGAGAAACGCGAATATTTCACTTTGCCTTAAAGGTCGTGTTTACAATGCATCTGTACGCGCAGTCTTACTATACGCTAGTGAAACTTGGCCTCTTAGAGTTGATGATCTGAGACGCTTACAGGCATTCGATCATCGTTGTTTGAGAAGTATAGCACATGTTGGTTACCAACAACGAATAACTAACGTTGACATCCGTAGACGTATTTTTGGATCTGACAATAAGTGCTCGTCTTTAGAAAAGCAAATAAGGCTCCATCAACTTCGTTGGCTCGGTCACGTTTTGCGTATGCCCTCATTCCGATTGCCCAATAGAGCTCTGTTCTCTCATCCAGCACCAAATTGGCGTAAGAAACAAGGTGGGCAGATTTTGACATGGCAGAAACAATTAAAGTCACTTACATCCAAATTGGGTAGTATAGGATCCACTCGTCTGCCGGGATGGGGTCCTCGTGCACATCACAGTTCTTGGTTAGAAACCCTTAGCGATATGGCAGCGAATCGAGCTCAGTGGCGATCTTGTTGCAAATGTATAGTAGAATCATCTTCGTAACTTTCTTTTCTTAGTAGGGCAAAGTTAGCTGCGAGGTTCGGTTTGTTTATGACGTGATACGGTGAAATCCGCAAGGAAGCTGTGTTGCTGATGTCGCCTTGCCCGAATGCTAACTTGGCCATAATGGTGTTGTGGAGAGGTTTAGTTTGCCTCATTTCTGTGAGTTATCCTGATAAATTTACTCATAGTAGCAAGGTTTTCCTTCTCTCTCTACCCCTCTCCCTCTCTCGTAAATCTCAATAATAATTTATCTAAATTCACTTATATACTTTTTTTCACTCCTTATGGTTATATGGCAGTGAAACATTAGTCACTTGACTTTTGTGTGGCTGGAAATGATGATGATGAGGTGTCTCACAGGAAAGCTTTATTGAGTAATGTGTATTTGCTTTTCGTGTATACAATTTAATGCCACTTACTAGACAAGCTTATCTAGTTTTGTATTTTGCACTGACTTATCATTTGCTTAACTATACGATAGCATTTAATTAGTGAGGACTGCTAAGTGATATAAATTATTCGATTGTGATAGAAAATAAGAAAAAAATTAACACTTATGTAATTTAATTACAAGATACACAGGAAATTTTCCGTGGCAGTTGTGTTGTCACAGTGAATTTTGCACATCTGCATGTGTCCAATGGGAGTTTTAGCTAATCTAATGTAAATACTGCTATGGAGATGCAATTGTTTACATAGACGAGGTAGATGGAAGTTATTGCAGATGTGTTGTCTTCACTCTTGCGTGCCATAATATTTTCTTGTTCACTTGTTGATATTTATATCTATTATTATTATTACATATAATCACTGCATGCTTGTTTTAGCAATCCATCAACTTGGCCGTCGTTTTGACAAACTTCTCAACTGTGCCTAGGACTATTAACTACGTTGTATATTTGTTAAATAAAATGATTTTGCCAAAATTTCATTAATATATATATGTTCTCTATAAAAATTAAACAGCATCTAACTGAAAATTCAATTCATCATTTATACAATTATCGTTTTTTTAAAAATCTGTTATTGTGAGCATTGTAATGTGATTGTGATTAGAAGCCTGGTACGGGAAATGAGGAACCGAAAATTTGCCAGTCAACGAAGATTATACCATAGCTAATTTCCGGTGGTTAGTACGAATGATGTTGAAGCATTCGGAGTGAGGGGAAAAAGAAGCATCCAGCCACCCCAAACGTGAACTCGATGCGGACCTGGAATGGGGAAATTGAGAGAGCAAATCTACTACCGTGGAAACTCTAAATGTGATTATTGCACAATGTAACTCAAATACAACAACATTATCGTTATTATTGGGCGCTGATCATTTGTTGCCAAAATTGTTACAGTTGAGATTTGAACACGGAAGTACTTAGTTCAGAATCGTGCAATTGTTTCCTACACCACCAACTTTCGCGTACTGTATGCAACTTGCAGTTCTATACCAACTTTTCATTTTCTTCAGTTTTTCATCTAGGTGGATTCTACTGAATTCCAACTAGCCATCTCCGATCTGCAACCAATTAAAATTGATATCAAAATAACGAATAGTGGCAGAATTTGGTTATATGTATAAGTTGTCGGCATAAACTACTACTACTATAAAATAGACTGCAATAAAGCCGTATTGCCAATGTTGCCGTACCTCAATGCTGACTTGGCTGTAATGTGGTTGCAGAGAGCTTTAAATTTCATCACTTCAGTGTGTTATCTACATAAATATGCTCATTAATACTGTTTGATGCGGAGAACTAATATATATGCAAGTATGTATTAGGTGTTGAAAAAATTAAGAAGGTTCAGTTGGTGAGACCAGAAGGCTGATAAACCAAGGCAGCTTTGTTTCCATTGTCGAGACTTATATAATGTTAGCTTCATCTACCGTTTATACCAGTCTAGGATTGTATCTTCATATCCCACATTCCTCACCCTAATATATAGTGGTTGTTGGTCGTAATACCGGCTCTTACTGATGAGTCGCCAGTAAGTACGAAACGGATGTGCATGAGATTATACCTTCCGTTGATGCTGCCTTTGGTTTATTCTTCTGGTCACAACTGAACTAATTTGTTACTAGGTTCGTAACACCTAATACATACTTGCAGATATACTCATAGTATATGAGGTTGTACCGTTCAATTGTCCCACATTCTTCACCAAAATGTATAGTCGGTAAAGAGCGTAATACTGACCGGTAAGCCTGAAATGAATGTGCACATGAGATAATACCTTCTGTCCTTGCTGATTTTGGATTATCTTTATGGTTATGTTTGAACTAATTTGTTACTAGGCGCGCAACATCTAATAAACAATGGCATAATTAACTTAATCAGCTTGTGCCAGTTGATCAGCCATTTATAAGCTGATGTAACTCAATTTATGAAGATGATTATGATGATGGTCATCATCATAATGACATATTGTAATGGTGCTATATGTATTTGTGTATGTATGTATGCCTATATACATGCATTTATTTATGTGTAAATGAATATTCGTGCATGTAAGGATGTATATATGTATGTTTTAACGAGATATGTGTATGTTTGTATGCAGATATGCATGTACCGCGTTTGGATATGTATGTTTGTATGCAATTATGTGTGCTTATGCAAACACGTATTTTATGCATAGATTTATGTTGGTGTGCTGTTATTTTTGTATGTATTTGTGTATGGTATATATTCACGTATTCACAGGTAGTTGTTTATGCTTGTTTTTGTTTACATATGTATGTGTGTTGTTTTGTGGCATACTTATTTGTATACACGTATGCATTGTAGATGTGTGTTCTGAATTCTCGTGTTCTCTTTTGTTCAATTGGTATTTTGAATAATGCACTCAGACGCTGGTTATTCGTGTAAGGTTTGTTAAATGTTCATCGCTGTTCTTCTTTTGAGTGAATTCCAGCAGCGTTTTCAGATTGCTAAATTTTATTAATGGGTTTTGGAGAAAAACACTGCCTTTTTCTAAAAAAATAAAATACTTTACGTACAATGCTTAGAACTGTTTGATGCTTCTTATTATAATATCTCGTTGTGCTTCTACATAATACGTGGCTAAATCTGTTTTAGACAGAATCACCATATGCATATATTGCTTCTTAAAATAAAAGTAAAATATATAAATGCGAATGTTACAGAGTGCCATGTTGTTCTCCCTTGGGCATTAGTAAAACGTAATCGTTTTAGATTAAAATTAGTCTTTTATTCGATTATTAACAGTTAGACTTCAAACGAAGTACACTTCTTTGTATAACTTTCTAAGTCGTACTCTAACAATAAGTATATCACTTCAAAAATGCATCGCTACATTGTACGACTGTAGAATATAAAAAAGTGGAAATAAAGTGCGTGGCATTTTGCAGTTGCATGAAGAAGTTCAACACATTGGATATAGTTTTTCCTTGCATCCGTTGGTCTGTGTTAGTTTCATTTAAATGCATAAGTATTTGGTATTCAACCTATGGTTGGGCAACTTAGTGTTCGCTTACAGTCAACATATAGTTATGGTTTTCATATTCATGTGGCAGAGAAGCTTCAGTATATAATGCTAGTGTTATACCGTGTATTAGTAGTTTTAGAATTATTAGTAGAAATAGTAGTAGGGGTACTAGTTGTAGTAGTACTAGCAGTATTAGCATTAGTTGTAGTAGTTGTAGTTCAATTAGTAATATTAGCTGTAATAGTAGTTGTGGCAGAAATTGTAGTAGTGGTAGTAGTAGTAGTAGTGATGGTAATTTTAGCAGTAGTAGTAGCTGTTGTAGTTGTAATTTTGGTGGTGGTGGCGGTGGTAGTAGTAGTATTCTTAGTGGTACTAATATTAGTAGTAGTTGTAGTAGAATTAGTACTGGTAATGGTAGTGGTGGTATTAGTATTATCAGTTGTTTTAGTTGTAAATTAAAACCTGAGAGATGAGCCAAATCAAGAGTTAACAAATGGTGTAATGTTATGTACACATGAGCTTCATGCTTACTGGCGACTTATCATTAATAGCCAGAGCATCCTAAACCACTAATTATCAGGTCGAGAAATGTCGAACATTTGGACGGTTTAAATTTATATATGCTTGTATATTAAATCTGCAGTACAATAAATTTCATTGCCAGTGGTTCGAGAAAACCTGTATAACGTCATTTTTTCAATGCTCTCTTTATTATGGAAAAAGTTTGATAAATGATTTCAGGAAGCAAAGAAATATATAAAAATTAGATAATGTTTGTTGCAGAGATTCAATATATATGTAATTGTGTATTAGGTGTTGCGCACTTATTAACAAATGTTACCAGAAAGATGAACCAGACAGCATGAACTGAAGGTATTATTTCATGTGCACCTTCGTTTCTGGCTTACTGGCGACTCACCTGCTTAATTATGTTCATTAATTTACGCGACTGTAAGCTTCGTCGATAGAATGTGGCTTTGTAGCTATTGACAATGTAACGAAATATTTTTTTTTATTGTATAACTTTCGATTCCATCGTCAACTTTGGTATGATACAATTTACTGTTTGATGTGAAAATAAAATATGCTTTGATTTTTTTGTTCTTATGTCTAACAAGGATGGACAAGTGCTCGAAATTTCTCAAGTCAGTGACGTCCGATTGGGCTCGAAGCCAAAGGTGAGTCATGACAATATTTATTAACTTATGTAAAAGACCCCTAGCATGTCTCTATCGACAATATGAGTTTCTCTTTAAATCAAGTTCGCGAGCTTGTAATAAACATCAATTCAATTTTATTTAAGGAGTCGAACAACGTAGGAATACTACCATCAATCATGTATGACTGATCATACTTAATTTTTACTTATAATATCTTTATTAATTATGCCTTAGAAATTTGATCGTAAACACTTATTTATTCAAACTCTTGACAAATTTTCTTTATTTTCTGCTGTTCATTTTCGAATTCGTCATTCCTGTTGACTCAGTTGAATTAGCTTCTCCTATATTGCTTCCTTATGGGATGTATATGGGATGCAGTTTAATTATATATTTATACGATCGCCTTAGATAATAAAAATGCTGGCTTGTATCTATATTAATAGCTTTTTTCTCAAAATTCACTGCTGATTGTCATTAACTAAATTAATGTCTATGACGAAATAGTATGGTTCAGTCACTGGTGACAATACAGTACCGTTGGTGCGGTGGTTTATGTCCCTCATTAGACTATACTGGTAGCGTTCCACTGCTGTTCGAGTTTTTCATACCGGGAAAGTCAATGATTAGAGGTGAGACTGACGAAGCCTCAACCTTTCACTAGGAATGAGCAGCCTATGAGCTATTTGCAAACCGCTTATTCAATTGAAGCTGTACTTCGGATGTTGCCCTGCCTTAATGCTGACTTGGCCATAATGATGTTGAGTAGAAGGTCAGTTTGCCTAACCTCTATGTGCTATCTCGATAAATATACTTATGGTAAATAGGTACTTTCTCACTGATACTCTGTATGCCTAAATTATTATTTATGCTACATATAAAAAAAATTCTTGATTTTTTGTTTCTCTTATGGTTATATGGCAGTGAAACATTAGTTACTATTGGCTTTTGTATGACTGTGCCTGGCGATGATGATGTTGATGATGATGATGATGGTTATGCGGCAGTGCAGCATCAGTATTTCATGCTGATGTACTACTATTTTGTAGTGATATTTTAAAAATTAATAATTACTTTCATTCCACCACCTAAGTGTTGGGGCTTAGTTTCTAGTATGGCCTCATTAGGCATAGTCGCGACTAAAACATATATAGGTATGAAGCAGAGTGAGCAATCTCGTTCTGATTAGTATAATTATATATATATTTTTTTATATATATATGTATATGCAAAAATAAACAAAGCATTGTATACAGTTACAAAGAAATTCGTCCTTATTATCATGTACAGCAATACATAGTCCATCAGTAACTAATGCTTGACTGACATTCAACAATAAGAAGAGAAACAAGAATCATGAACATTTATATAAATAACGACAAAAATAATAAATTAGGCATACAGATTATTAGTGAGATTTATGATAAATAGACGACCTAGTTACTATTTATCTAAATATCGCACAGAAGTGAAACATGTTTCTTTTAGAACTAAACCTCTATTCAACACCATTATGGACAAGTGAGCTTAAAGGCAACATCAGAGAATCAGCTTCCTTGCGGTTTTCAATGTGTCACGTCATAAACAAACCAAACATCGCAGCTAACTTTGCCCAATTAACAAAAGATAGCTATGAAGACAATCTAACAAGAAATCTGCAATAGGATAGTCACTGAGCTCAAATTGATGGTATATAGCTCAGGTTTTTCAACCAAGAACTATAATGCGCTTGTCGACCTAATCCTGAGTCCTATACCACCCAATTTGGATGTAGTTGATTTTAACTATTTCTTCCATATTAAAATCTGTCCGCCTTGTTTCATACATCAATCTAGCCCTGAATGAGAGAACAGTGATCTACTGGGCAATTTAATTGAAGGCATATACAAAACGTGACAGATCCAACATAGTTGGTGGAGCTTTATTGGTTTTCTGACGATGAGCACTTCTAAGGCGATCCAAAAATAGGTCTTCGGATGTCAGCGTTGGCTTTTCGTTTTCGATAACCTATATTTGCTATGCTTCTGAAACAACGATGATTGAATGTGTGTAAGTGTCCAAAATCATC
Organism: Eudiplozoon nipponicum; assembly: GCA_029291075.1. Classification (NCBI taxonomy): domain Eukaryota; kingdom Metazoa; phylum Platyhelminthes; class Monogenea; order Mazocraeidea; family Diplozoidae; genus Eudiplozoon; species Eudiplozoon nipponicum. Next base: position 9,867 of record JAQBSW010012276.1, on the reverse strand, counting down.
CAATTTATGGGGCCAAGTCCCACTTGCGTATAATAAAACTGCGCATGCCGATAAATGCTTAACCTGACCTTTAAGGCAGAGTGTAAAACTGTCAATTATATCCAGATCTTCACTTTGTAGTTGCAGAGTTGGAGTGAGTGATTCTATAAAATTATCTTACACATAGAGGGTGCGAGTTTCATACCGAAAGACGGAACAACATCTGCTAATCCATTCAGGGGGGCCTGAGCAGAATTCCGATTGGCGAATAATAGCACGATATGGTCTGCATAATCATGAGAACATTTACACATGCATCCTGAACGTGCAAAAGTGTGCTATTCATCTATTACAAAATTGAACAAAACAGAGGAAAGTGGACAGCCTTGAGGAGCAACACTGCTGGTAGTTATGTTGTGCGTTAATTTGTTATAGATCTTAGCGCGACCAGAAGCGACTGAACATCAAGTATAGAATTGCGATCCACTGAGTCAAATGCACCCTTGAAGTGTAGAAAGACGGCTATTTTGCAATGACGCTTTACATGTCACTGTTCAAGAACGCCTTAAGGTAAAATTATTATCTATATCACCTTGTCCTGGCCGATATCAGACTTGTTCTTCTCTAGTGTGTAATTCACGCGAAGTGTTAAGGCAAATTACCTAGACACGCCTGGATTCAAATTTCTACCACGTTGGTTATCACACGAATTTTGGTTGCCTTTTTTAAAACAGGGATGATGTTCGACTGATTCGAAGCACGCGTCGCTGTCTCTTCATTCTATATAGTACAAAAAGTTTAGTCAACGCTTAAAATATTATAACGCCACCATCATTAAATAAGCTCGGTAGCAATCGTCGGGGCCTGCAGCTTTGCGTTGTTTATTAGATATGATTGTCTCAAGTATAAATAACATTCTGCGTTGCTTAAGCGCCTAACTTTAGCAGTCATGTCACCCATAACCAGGACTATATCTGAACTTTTGCTCTACTTAGTAAAGAGCCTAGGTTGGAGTAAAAAACATCCTTATGTTTGGGTGTTTATGCAGATACAATGCCTTTAGTAGATTTATTTAAACGTAGCGCACAAATTTGGCTATTACCAGGGATCTATTTTGTTAAACGAGTTTCTGCTCGTGAGATAATGAAAATACATACGCCCGATTGCCGACTTGAGGAAACTTCGTGGGACCAGAGGTTCGAAGCGATATGGATGATGCACCCAGTTCTGAAATTGTGCTTAGGATTATTATAATCAAGGTTGCGGTCTCGATATAAACACCTGACCCATTAATTACTTACATATGTCAGTATAAACTAAGAATTGTATAGTGTATACTTACAAAAATAACGTTTTGTCGAGGTTAGCTTTGAAATGCTCCGTTAATTTGAATGGGGCAGAGCTTTTTGACATACGTGCCCAAACAATATTTAAGACCTCATTGTAAGACTATTTTTAGATTTCCATAAAAGGGCTAATACTGAATGCATTTAAGTTTTATGAAAACAATTATTTAAGTTTTATAATTCCTAAACTTCGCTTATTTACTCCTAATATCCCTGGATAAAGTCCGTTACGTTGATTTTTTTTAAATAGAAAAATATTCTTGTGTTAGAGAAGATGTAGGTCTTCTTATTTCAACCAGCACTGTTTAAAAATCATGTTTGTTTTGTTTAATAAGTCTATGACAAGATTTTATAATGTATATTTTGGCAGTAAAACTTTTAAATTACATACGATAGTAAATGCAATTCATCAATTATACCGGTTTCGTACTCAGTTTCCAGTCAATAGGTATTTGCTAGACTTTCCGCGAGTGGGGCTCCAACTGGAACGCATGCAATTCATTCACTACGTAGCATAAATCGCACATTACGTGCAACTTCTGTAATTGTGGATTTGGTATTGCGCATCTAATAACAAATTAATTCAAATACGACCGGAAGCATAAACCAAAGTTAGCATCAACGAAGATATAATCTTCTATGCTCATTAGTTTCGTGCTTACTGACGACTCAGTAGTAGGAGCCAGTATTACGCCCTATACCTACTGTATAGTTGGGTGAGGAATGTGGGACAGTTGGACGATGAAATCTATTTTACAAATGTGTAAACTTGTAATAGTGGAGCCAACATCTTATTAAGTCTTCGAAAATGCGACTTCAAAGCCAACTTAGTATATATAATATATACTGAGCCTGTAAACTGTAATGACACTATGGTTCCTTACTAACTTTTATTAGGTGGAGCCAATTTTAGATCGCTTTCGACATAAGTGTCCAAATGAACATCCACGATAATGTGATTATAGAACAGACAGCCGGGAGATTATATTGATTAAAATTTTTTGTGTAACCTCTCCTAAAGACATTCTTCGGATTGAGGTGATCATGGTTTTTTATGTATGTATTCGTTGTATGCTAGCATGGCCGGTGTGGTTTCGTTCCAGAAAATCTTATTCTAACCAGACTGAGTTAACAAGGCTTCTCTTATGGTACTTAATTTCAACAGATTGTAGCCCACTAGAGCGCTTCTTGGCTAATGGAGTACAGTCTAGTGCAATAAGACGACTGATGTCTCAATTGATATTATCCAGTCATGCGATTTCTATTTAATCTCCTCTGTGTGTCCAACCATATACCGCATTCGCCACTGTTTTCGCGCAAGTACTTTGCCTAAGCGATCTTCATAGAAAAGGAGTTAAATCAGCATTATCGGTGCTCCTTACATAGATGCGATGGCGATGATATTGTGAAGAGCATTGTGACAGAACACTAGAATTGACATCAAAAGCATAAAACATTTAAGTATCGTGTACTGCTATTTTCCAACACCTTTGCATTCCTGTTTTATCACACAGGTGAAAACATTTCTTAAAATCTTTTACAAATCACGTTTTGCCTGACCGGCAGCTCAATTGTCATAGTCAAATCAACAAACAACAAAATGTTATCGTTTTGAACTAATTTGTTGCAACTTAAAGAACTGTTGAATGTGAAACTGTATCACTCGCCTTTACTTCTAGTGCCTACAATAATTGTTGTTTTAATTGCAAATTTAGGCCGAAAGACTTGTTTATTGTATCAATTTGTGATATGTTAAAATCAGTAGGAAAGCCGGGGCGTTTTATTTGAGCTTCTGACACTTTTAACACACTATATTTTTCAAACTGACTCGGAAAAATTGCTTGATTCGAGGGTGGATGACCTGATTTGCCTAACAGGAGAATAGGCGAAGCGTTTGTTGGCGCCATAAAAACAGAGTTCTCCACGCACATATGGGTTGCAAAATTTTTAAGTGGGAAACCTGTCTAAATCCTCTATAGCTTTGGTAGGCATATATGAAGGTGGAATAGGCTTTAGGAAAAATCTAATCTTTGTTGCTTTGCAAATCACATTTGACTGTATAAATGCTGCTGGTCATGCTTTCGGAAAAGATGAACGTAGTTCTAGAACCACGCTTGAACAATGTTCCCGATGAATTTCATGGTTAGGCCAATGATGCCGAATTACCTCTTCTTAAGCGTTAGCTGCAGTAGAGTAAGCGATTAACCTTCGGTTCAGATGATATTATGAAGCCTGGTTAATTACGTCTTATCGACGTAGGCTCTTCTTGTATCCACCGTGCGGAAGTCCTAGTTCTCTTTGCATGCTGTGCAACCTTTTGATATTTAGTGTTTATTGATACCTTAATCTACAAGTTTTCTCATTATCACCTCCGCTATGCATTGGTTCATTGTAGTGCTATTTTTCTGCATAATTCATGCGTTTGGCACACTGTTCAGTAGCGATTGTATTTCATTGAGTAATTTTCTTATACTCAGGCTAACGCCCATGTTGTCTAAGTTGGCCTTTTGACAGAGTTAATTCCTTCAATGATAGTTTAATCATTGTTTTTGTGTACATTTTGGCAACAGGATAAGAAATATGATCTGGTAAATGCCTTTTCATTGACGCTTTAATAGCAATAGCCTAGCTTGGCGCCGTATAATGACGTTGTTTAGCTTTTATGCATCCCATTAAGTTTGCCTTTTGCTTTATTTTGGTACATCCACCTGTGTTTTGTCACGTTCTTGTTTTCGCATTTCTCTACTTTTAATAGTAGGAAATTATCAGGCATGAAAATTGAAATCGTATGTCGGAATTGCTTGAAATATATCCGATTAGAAGATGAGTGCTAATCCGATGGAAACGCCCTGCGATTAACATCTATTCTAACGCTTGATGTCGAAATAATGCTTACTAGGATTTGTATGTGAAGACATTGTATCGTGTTGTGATTAAGAAAAATAAAACATCGTGTGTGGTCCTTTTAGACCAGTGCCTTACTGTAAATGGGCGATCTGCTATTGTGTTACAGTCGATACATTCATGTCTAGCATGGTTATGCGGCAACGACCGTGTTAACGCATTACCGTGCTGTCTGGACTTAGGAAGCTGCAATGCAGCTAATATTTAAATGTGGAATCTATATAATTATCTTTCTTCATTTTAGATGTTGTCCGGTTTTCTGATCTTTTTATTTCGTCCATATAGACTTAGGCTTTATTGTGTCCTAGTGTGCTGGTGGCCTAAAATATTTGCTGTACTAACGTGCAATATCTATCGGGAAATTTTGTTATGGATTTTAATTGTCGCCGTCATGCGCGCATAGGTGTCCCAGTTTCCTCTGTTTGTCATTGGACAATCGAATAAGAAGCCTGAATTTTACTGTCATGGCTCCTGGTGCAGCGAAGCTTACTGTGTAGGATATTATTATCTTCGTTTATGTAAATAGATTTGTATATGATCTTATCTTGACATTTCTACGCAGACTTCGTGTGGTTCTACCCATAGGCTGGTATATTACACATATTGTACCTTTACTATAATCAAGGTTGCGATCTTGGTATAAACACCTGCCTTATTAACTAAATACATTTGTCAGTCTAAACTAAGAATTGTATAGTTTATAAAAGGCAATTCATCCAGTAGACAGGTTTCGTTCCTATTGGGAACTCATCACGTACGGGCCAGATTTTTCCGAGAACAGAACTCGAACCTGAGCACGTCTGTTTCGGAATCTGGTGCTCTAAACTCTGAGTGACCCTGCCGCATATTCAGTGTTTAAAGCACCAAATTCCGGGTCGGACGTGCCCAGGTTCGAGCCCTGTCAGCGGCAACTTCTAGCCAGTACGAGATGAGTTCCCAATAAGGATGAAACTAGTCTACTGGATGAAATGCTTTTTCTACACTATAGAATACTTAGTTTATATTAACTGATATATGAACTTAATAGTTCAGGTGTTTATATTAAGATTGTAACCTTGATTATAGTAATTGTTATCACCGCCCGCGCAACAAATGTTCGTTAAAGTACATATTTGATCTACCTGGAATGTCGGCTGCACCTTTATAGGTGTTAACTTAATCATATCTAACATAGAATTTAAGGCGTTATGGATTGTAGCTAGTCTATTGTTTAGATCATTGTATAGCTAAATCGAAGTATATGCTTAATCTTTCATGTATTCCCTTAAAATTCGCGACGTTTAAATATTATTTATAATTAAACATGAGGTTGTCTAGCATAACTTTGGATCATAGGTCATCAAGTGGATTTACTGCAAACGAAATTTGGAAAAAATGTAATATCATTTGAGTTTAATGGCTAATAATTGATGGGAATCAGCATTACGATGAAAAACGACATCGAAAAATTCATTTACGTATGGAAATGTGCATGTATGCACGTATGTATGTGTGCATACACAAATACACACACATATATATTAATACATGTCTGGGTGCAGGTCTGAGTGCATGTATGTATGTATGTATGTATGTATGTATGTATGTATGTGTGTATGTGTTTATGTGTGTATGTGTGTTTGTATGTATTTCTGTATGTGTGTATGTATATATGTATTATGCATGTATATATATGTGGATATATTTATGCATGAATGTACGTCTGTATGTGAGTATTTTTGTATGTATTTATGAATGAATTTATGCTTGGGTGTATTTATTTACTTATGTGTATTGGTATGCGTATTTGCATGTTTTTAAATAAAGATTGATGTATGTCTGCATTGATAATATTATTTATATATGCCGTTATATGCGCATTTATTTATATTTATGTATGGATTTATATCTGTATATATGACTATACGTGTTTAATTATATATGTATGGTTGTGTGGATTGATGGAGGTATGGAGATTTCTAGGCATGCGTGTCTTTTTTGTGTTATGTTCACAGTTATGCATAAATTTGCTGGTGTGTTAAAAAATTCAATATTTAAGCACTCTATCAAACTGATATAACTAGCCTCGTGAGAAAACCAATTATTGTTTTCTTGTTGGCTACTGACATAGGCTTTTCTGTCACAATTAGTCTCATAATAGTTTATCGGTAAGAAGAGTGCTAACACTTACCGTAACGATGGTTTTGCTAATCCTTCATGGCTCTAGTGATTGGCTTGGTTAACTCTCGTTTGTTAGATAGAAATCTGCCTTTATGTTTAGTTTCCTTTAACAATTGTCCTTTTCGGAAATGTGCATTGACAACTTTTCGTTAGTATCCCGGAGTGTCAGATGGATTTCAACGCGCCATCTTATCATTAAAGTCATATTGTTGTCCTCTTGGGAATGAAATTCACCTTTCGACTGCAGCTCTTAGTGTATGTCAATCACACAATGACAGCTTTTATCTTGTCTAGATGGCACTTTGTGTTACATTTTTAAAACGATGTACTAGGCATGCAATTAAACGGAATATTTTTATCTATTTTGTATCGTTCTGAGATTTTCAATACAGCCTCTTTAGAATTTATGCATATTTTTGAATGTGGGTATTTGAAATATTCAATTCTCAACTATTTATATTAATTGTATGGTTTATTTTGCCTTCGGAACATCTATTGGTACAAGTTACGGCTCCTTAAGTGTTTGTATTTATTTTTGTTAATTTTCACATTATCTTTTGCTTTCTTTTGTTTTTTCCATCACCTTAAACGTTTCAATTGCTGTGTTTTGTGCCGCATTCAATATGAAACTGCCCTTTGTAGGATGATCGCGTCACGAGTGCACTTTTGGAGAAAGGTCAGGGAAAACCATTGGATGGACGTATTGTCAGCATTTGCAGTGGCTTGGATCTTGTCAACATCTCGTATACGAATATGCTGGCCAGCGATGCGGAACTCGCCACGGTTAGTTTTCCTGCTTAGAACATTGATTTTGCTATTCATTTATTGGCGATGATCGCACAGTATTCACACGAAACTATGATTAGACATACACACATGCTTTGTCATTTGACAAATCTAATCCGCAAATTAAGCAAACATTGTTTTGTTCATTAACCAGGCTGAATCGTTTGTAAAATACATGAATGCGTGCTTTCATCTATCCACCCATAACCACATACATGCATATATATATATATATATATATATATATATATGCATGCCTAAATAAATTCATACATACATACACAAATACACGTATAAATAAATGTATGCGTACCAAGCAGCTCAATGATGACTGGTAGAAGTCCACGCATAATTATAAATGTCGTAATTATACGAGAGCAAAGCATTAGTGTAGTATGCTGATTTAATTATGCTTATTAGTAGTATTATATGTATAAATATATACGTACTTACATAAATACATTCAGTCATTCATATATATACGTAATACATTAATAAAAAATGAAATGGAGATCATTTTCTCCTTTACAGCGGACTTCAAGAAAATCTTAGGTCGTATGATTGGAAAGATTCTGATGATTTTTTATGAGAACTCTTAATATTCAATAAATGCATCAGACACACCTACTTGCGTATAGCGACAATATTTCTTTTCCGTTGTTAGGAAGGCATCATTGCAAGTCAGTTTTCATCTTTACCTCCTATGAGCTATTGCATGCTAACGTGAAAAATGATATCAGAGAGCATTCTCATCGACTAGATTAGGATAAGATCATTTGTTTCTTTTAATAGTGCCGTTTACTGACCATTCGTTCTGGCAATGTGTGCATGGATCTTGCTGATACAAAACGACTACTGTCGTCCTATATCATGTAAATTTGAGATTTCGGTATTCAACAAGTTTTATCTTCAGAAAGAAACTGGTCACAGTAGCTTCAAAATCAGATGCCCATGGCAGATGGCGATCTAGCACCTTTTGTGTCAGGCAGTTTATACGAAAGAGACCTTTGAAGTTAACCCATAAATCTCTATTTGAAATGGTCGAACTAGTTATTTTTTACAAACCAATTATATGAATGATTATTGCAAAACTACTAATTCTGCACTGCATCGGCTGTTACACAGTAAAGAAGTGGTTGTCTTACTTTCTGATTCGTATGGGTTTGACAAGCGAAGAACGCCACTGCAGATGGGCATAAACTTGAAAGTTTCAGGTTAGTAAACGTCTTCTTCGATACCGAGGAAGGCCCAATATCGTCGCGAAAACTTCGTAGAGTTAAATCGATGCTAACTCGAATTCTATAATTTGAGGCTTGTTACGACCCGATGCACCTGTCTTTTCTTTTGTTAGATGCAGGTACAGACTCCATAGTTGCGTAAGATGAGGAGTCTGACGTAGCTTCCACGATTGTACTGAGACGAACGCACCATAACACGCACTTTAGACTTTTAGTTGTCTTAGTTGCTCCTCGTGTTTATCTATCTATTTACTCGTGGAATGCAAGGCTTACAGCCTCCCAAGCTATTCTTCCTATCATACCTGGCGACCTACGCCGTCTAGTCACCCTCATTACCTGTCTTTAGAAGACCTAAATAGTTTTCAGGACAACACAGGTGTGTATGTCAGCCAGCATGAACAAAGAGTATAATCTCGTGTACACATGCATTTCGTGCTTACTGGCGACTCGAATTTAGGAGACGACACTACCTCTCGAACGCCACCATGTTAGATCAAGACTGTCCGGAAGACGGGCCTAAAAAAGTTGAATTGTTTCTGAAATGGAAAATATTTTCTCTAATTTTGCCACTATGCTTATCTGGTAGTGGTAACTTCTGACTTCCAGTAACAAGCAATGTATCGTGACGTCGTGTAGCGACGCAAATTATGTTGATATGGCATATAACCATGAATGACTTAAGGTTATATGGCAGTGAAACATTAGTCACTTTTGGCTTTTGTATGGCTGTCCATGATGATAATGGTGAATATGTCATACTCATATATGCAACAGGATTACATGGACTCCTCGACAGTACCCCGTACTTCCGAATGGCGAATGAGCTCTCAACAGCCACCAGTAACCATGCAACTTACTGCTGCCTTGCAGACTGCGCTTGAATGTGCAAAGGCTAGAGGTGCGTCCTCGATCAAAAAGCCGAGTGGTGAGGGGACACCACTTGTACCAACTTCCCAAGAAACTCCATGAAATGTCATGGAGCCGGCTTATCCTCCAAAAGGAGTCAGCCGCAGTAAACATTCTTGTAAGCAGACGATGTTTGCTTACCGCTCTTGACGCAACAGCTTACTGGAGTCACAGTATTGGCTCAATTAACGGATCTGCTAACAATCAATTGGCTTTCTGAATCAAATTTAAATTCCGTTTCATGCTAACGTCGGTATTCTTCGTGAATCTTTGTGTATAATAAGTGGATGCCAAATTATTGCAAGCTTGCAGTAAGCCTATGCCACTGTTATGTCATCTGCAATTACATTGGATAGTTTACCAGGTAAAATTTAAACGCTATGAAATAGAAACTATGTGGCAAGTCTCGGGTTTTCTAATAACGGTAGAACCCTTACACTGTATTGCTTTATCTTCTTTTATTCCAGCTCTTTGTATTTAGCGAGAAACGCGAATGAGGCCAATGCTAACAGGGTTTTGGTCGTTATTGCAATGCGTGCATCGGTGCA
>JAQBSW010012275.1:0-17298 GCA_029291075.1 Eudiplozoon nipponicum | reverse complement strand
CTCGTATGCAGAATATTGTAAGGGAGAGAGACAGTATCGAACCTTTTGTTATTTGTTATAACTGTATTGCTACTATGCCACGGTAATCAAAATTCAAAATGATAAAAACTAAAACCTTGACTGTCATATACTGTATTTTATTTAAAGCCGGGAACTCTAATGTATACAATGGTGTATGAGGTATTGCGCACATAGCAACAAATTAGTTCAAATATGGAGCAGCAAGTTTCGTAGATGGATGGAGAGTGAATGTCATAGCGACGCTTAGGTGAAAGATTAAAGAGAGAAAGAGAGAGATAGTATGGACAACTAACGTTTTTCAAAAAACTAATCGTAAGCACAATGCGAAGTTAATCAACTCATGGAAATAATTGCATAAGAATATTTGCTCATATGACTAAAATAATTCATTATATCTATATACATATATATCTAAATATAATATCGTAACACCTTTATATATATATATATATATATATATAAAGAAGAAGGACCATTGTTAATTGTTAAACATGAATATTTTCTATTCTTACTATATATTTATTACGTTAGTCACACCTTATATCAATATATAAAATACATGTCAATATGTATAAAAACATATATATGGATATAAGCAACAGTATGAGTCCAACCTCCCTAATCATATATATATATATATATATATATATATATATATATATATATATATTATATTTACATTATGTAATAAATATTTATTAGTTATCACACCTTATATTAATATATAAAATACATATCAATATGTATAAAAACATATATATTATATAAGCAACATATAGTCCAATCTATAATCATCTATATATATATATACATATTATAATCAAATATTATATTTATTTATTCACACCTTATATAAATATATCAAATACATATAAATATGTATAAAAACATATATATGTATATATATATATATAAGCAACAGTGTGAGTTAAATATCTTTATATATAATTATATATATTTATATATGTATATATATTTATTTTTATATATTATTATTTTTAACATCTTAAATAAATATTAATTTTAATGGTAATGTATAAAATGATTAATGTCCGTATATATATATATATATATATAATAAACCTATTTATCTACCGATAGGCCTATCTATATATCCGTCTATCTATCACATTTTGAATTTCTCTTAAATGGATACATTATAGCTGTTAATAATGAATATCTTCTCTAGGGCTAACGTATTATTCATTTATTAATATATTCCTACCTTACATAAATATATAAAATATAAGCAACAGTCTCTTATCTAATGTCCTATCTACTAACCCTTGCTAAATCTGTATACCCTCTTCTGGAACATTATTATTGAGAAAGATAAGTATATAGGAATTGATATTGGTACAGTTCATTCACAATCAGTTCTCTGTAATCGAGGTTTTTTACTTAGGTTCCCACTTAATTCAGATTCCGCAGCCTCCCGTTTTCTGACCGTAGAAAATGCTTCATTAAATATTGGGCCCAATGATTTTTCTACCGATGTTACATTCATTACACCTTTTCCTGATTTTATTTCAATTGACTCTCTAATTAGTCTAGTTAATCTGTTGCGGTTGCATAACGCGATGCGTTTACATCCTTCCCAGTCTATTTCATGACCCGTTTCCTTCGAATGCCTAGCTAGGTCTGATCTTTGAATGTGTCCATATTTGCAGGCTGTCTTGTGTTCACCTCTACGAACCTTTATAGGTCGCATGGTTTCGCCTATATACCTGAGATTACATTCTTTGCATGGTATCGCATATACTCCTGATGTCTCGAGTGGTTCTACTCTTTCTTTTTGGTTAGGTAGTTTATTGCCTATAGTAAGCGATTGTCTTAAAACTGTTTTAATATTGTATTTAGCTGCTATTATTCTAATTTTCCTGCTCAATTTTGAATCAGGTAATACCATAATTTTGTGCCTATCTGGTTCTGTTTCCTTCTTTACTTTGTTTATTATATTATTATTAAATCTCTGTAACATCTCATCTAATAATCTATCTATTATACTTGACGGATAGCCATTTAGTTCGAATATTTCTTTTAATCTCCTCATTTCCTTTTCTCTATTTTCTTTATCCACTATTCTAAGACTCCTTAATATCATGGATTTAAGAATGCCTATTTTCATTCCATATGGGTGATTTGATAAGAAATTAAGAAGAAGTCCTGAATAAGTCTCTTTTCTAAAAATATCTCTTTCCAATCTGGAACCATTCCGTTTTATTTTCACATCCAAAAAGGGTAATTCATCATTATTCTCTTTCTCCAATGTAAACTTTAATTCACCTAATTGGTTGGCTAATTCGAGGAATTTATTTAACTCATTATCACCATGATTCCAAATTATAAACATATCATCCAGGAATCTTACATACAAGTTTGGCTTGAGAGGAGATTTTAACAACAGATTTTTTTCAAAATAGTGCATAAAAATATTAGCAACCGGGACTGATAGTGGTTGTCCCATAGGGACACCTTTAACTTGTTTATAAAATTCATTTCTGAACCTAAAGTAGGTGGAGGACATACAAATATTAAAGATTTCCATAATACTACTTAACATCATTTTACTACCTTCTATTATCTCTGGGAACTCTGTTAAACAACGCTTCACACTTTCTAATGCTGCTTGTACCGGGACATTAGTATACATCGATACAACGTCCAGGCTAGCCATTCTATCATTATCATTCAAATTATATCTACTAATAATGTCAATAAAAACCAATGGTACACACCGCAACATCATTTCAAAAATTATTTGACTATCAAATATGATGCAACAATCGTCACACTTATGAATCAGTACAAGCGGAAGAAGATGCAGATTGTTAGGCAAGTGGAAAATACCTCGTTCCTTAATAAATGTTTAAAATTTAATGTTATACCGAAATGTTTTAGGTTTAAACTTTCATTCGTTTTGGATAAAGTAGGAAATACTCTTAAGCATGAGCTTTGTTTACATTTAATAAAAATATCGATTAATAAACTAAACAAACGTAAATTTGAACTGATTAGAGAGAAGACAAAAATAAGATCCATATTACTGGCGAGATTAGGTATGTTGGATTTCAAACATATTGAAGATTTCACAGACAAAACGAGGGATAATGAAATTAAAAAAATTAGACAAAGGCATGAAAAAAAACTAGCAAAATTGGGAATTAATTGCCCTTTGAGAAATAAGAGAATTGATGGGGTCATGTCCAAACGTTTAGTTAATTTATCTAAAATGGATCTCAAGGAAGACCAAAAACAAATTCTTAATCTTGGACTTAATACTGCGATCCCTATTGATTACGTACCTAGGAATGAGATAATTACAGAAACAGTAAAGACTGCCCAGTTTCTCCCAGACAAAGATAAGACTAGGTTTGAATTGGATGTGTCCAAAGCGGTGTTAGAGCATAAAGAGGTGAGATGCAAGCAGAGTTATGATCTAAAACGCTTAAGAGCAGAATTATTATCCAATGAAGTAATATGCCTTAAGGCGGATAAAGGTGGTGCAACGGTACTTATGAACCGGTCAGATTATGAATTGAAAGTGTATGAACAATTAAATAATTTCGAGGTTTATAATAAAATAAATAAAGATCCATCTGATAAGTTACAAGGACAAGTTAAGACTATAATTAATAGAATGATTGAGTCGAAGGAATTAGAACCAGGACTTGGGAATTCATTAATACAACGTGACACAGTCCCTCCGAGAATTTATGGTCTAGTGAAGATTCATAAACAGGGGAATCCACTTAGATTAATCGTTAATGTACAAAACTCACCAACGTATAGATTGTCTAAATTTCTATGCAACAGAATTAGAAAATATACTTATTTCTTAGATTATACTTTAAAGAATACATATCATTTTATTGACATTATTAGTAGATATAATTTGAATGATAATGATAGAATGGCTAGCCTGGACGTTGTATCGATGTATACTAATGTCCCGGTACAAGCAGCATTAGAAAGTGTGAAGCGTTGTTTAACAGAGTTCCCAGAGATAATAGAAGGTAGTAAAATGATGTTAAGTAGTATTATGGAAATCTTTAATATTTGTATGTCCTCCACCTACTTTAGGTTCAGAAATGAATTTTATAAACAAGTTAAAGGTGTCCCTATGGGACAACCACTATCAGTCCCGGTTGCTAATATTTTTATGCACTATTTTGAAAAAAATCTGTTGTTAAAATCTCCTCTCAAGCCAAACTTGTATGTAAGATTCCTGGATGATATGTTTATAATTTGGAATCATGGTGATAATGAGTTAAATAAATTCCTCGAATTAGCCAACCAATTAGGTGAATTAAAGTTTACATTGGAAAAAGAGAATAATGATGAATTACCCTTTTTGGATGTGAAAATAAAACGGAATGGTTCCAGATTGGAAAGAGATATTTTTAGAAAAGAGACTTATTCAGGACTTCTTCTTAATTTCTTATCAAATCACCCATATGGAATGAAAATAGGCATTCTTAAATCCATGATATTAAGGAGTCTTAGAATAGTGGATAAAGAAAATAGAGAAAAGGAAATGAGGAGATTAAAAGAAATATTCGAACTAAATGGCTATCCGTCAAGTATAATAGATAGATTATTAGATGAGATGTTACAGAGATTTAATAATAATATAATAAACAAAGTAAAGAAGGAAACAGAACCAGATAGGCACAAAATTATGGTATTACCTGATTCAAAATTGAGCAGGAAAATTAGAATAATAGCAGCTAAATACAATATTAAAACAGTTTTAAGACAATCGCTTACTATAGGCAATAAACTACCTAACCAAAAAGAAAGAGTAGAACCACTCGAGACATCAGGAGTATATGCGATACCATGCAAAGAATGTAATCTCAGGTATATAGGCGAAACCATGCGACCTATAAAGGTTCGTAGAGGTGAACACAAGACAGCCTGCAAATATGGACACATTCAAAGGTCAGACCTAGCTAGGCATTCGAAGGAAACGGGTCATGAAATAGACTGGGAAGGATGTAAACGCATCGCGTTATGCAACCGCAACAGATTAACTAGACTAATTAGAGAGTCAATTGAAATAAAATCAGGAAAAGGTGTAATGAATGTAACATCGGTAGAAAAATCATTGGGCCCAATATTTAATGAAGCATTTTCTACGGTCAGAAAACGGGAGGCTGCGGAACCTGAATTAAGTGGGAACCTAAGTAAAAAACCTCGATTACAGAGAACTGATTGCGAATGAACTGTACCAATATCAATTCCTATATACTTATCTTTCTCAATAATAATGTTCCAGAAGAGGGTATACAGATTTAGCAAGGGTTAGTAGATAGGACATTAGATAGAGACGACTCCGTTGCTTATATTTTATATATTTATGTAAGGTAGGAATATATTAATAAATGAATAATACGTTAGCCCTAGAGAAGATATTCATTATTAACAGCTATCAATGTATCCATTTAAGAGAAATTCAAAATGTGATAGATAGACGGATATATAGATAGACCTATTTGTAGATAGATAGGTTTATTCTATATACATTTCATATATATATATTTATATATATATATATATATATATATATATATATATATATATATATATGTGTGTGTGTGTGTGGGGGGGTAATTGTTTAAAAAACAGCAGTAAAAACGAGTCAGATTTGTTACCACTAGCATAATCAAATGAAAACCCAAAATGTATAAATATATATATTCTTATAATTAGGAAAACAACACAAATAACAAAGTGGATAAAGGCCATTTATTTCGTGAATACTAATCATCTCTTATACAATCATACATATTTATACATTTTGGGTTGTCAATTGGTTATGTTATCGGTGACAAATCTGACTCTTTATTACTGCTGTTTCTTGTTTTGACTAGTAGGTGAGTGTGTATGCGTTTGTGTTTGTGTTGTGTATGTGTGTTTGCATGTAAAGGTCATTCTCGCAGTATTGCGAAGTGATGTCTGAGATCTTGTCATTATTGTTTTGATAACTTGAGAGTTAGCCATTTGTGCAAATTGTTCACTGTTATCTATACAAGTGCTATTTTTCCCAGTATAGTTGATTGTTTCACCCCGCTGCGCAAGGGTGCTATTTTCGCTTGGTAACAACGCTAATGTTGATTGTCGTGTTAAACGCTCACACTGTTTGGAGACCTCTGTCATCGTATGCGCCTCTGTTATCTCAACTTCACCTTGTTGCCTCGTATGCGCCTCTGTTATCTCAACTTCACCTTGTTGCCAATCCGATTGTACGTTTGTTGATTCTAGTCGAGGGCCTTGTGATACTTGAGGCGGACGCTTACAAGAAGGCCATGAACGATATAATAAATGATCCATCCAAATTTAAGCAGGACATCAAACAAAAAGATGATTCAACGAACATCGAATCAAGAATTAATACAATTTTGAAAAAGATGGAAAAGCATGTTCTAACATCGATGGCTGACTCCGAGATTAGATCAAAACTCACAGAAGACATCCAAAAAGCAAAACCAGTCGGATCAAACACCGCAAGATTGTACGGCAAACCAAAAACTCATAAAGCCGTGACAGCCTCAGGAGCTCCTTCGATGTGGCCCATTATGTCAATGATCAACGCTCCACAACATAAACCAGCCAACTTTCTCTGCAAACTACTTGAACCAATACGGAGCATCATAAACACTAACACTATCAAGGACTCTTTCGAATTAGCAAATGAATTGAAGGGGAAGAACATCCTACAGAATAAGATGGTCTCGCTTGACGTCTCATCCTTATTTACAAACATACCACTGGATAAGACAACGGAGATCTTGTGTGATCTCATCAAAAATAAGATTTTTGACTTCCCTATAGACACCGATGACATCAAAGACCTCATATTAGCATGTACTAAAAACGTGCAATTTACTTTCGAAGGTATATACTACCGCCAGATTAATGGTGTAGCTATGGGAAGCTGCATCGCACCCCTCCTGGCAGATGTATACATGTATCACCTGGAAAAAACTAGTCTAAAAGGTATAATTGACCAGTGCGCATTCTACAAAAGGTATGTAGATGATATCTTGTTGTTCATCTCAGAAGCAGCAGACCCTTCCGAAATCCTCAAACAAGCAAATGGAGTCGATCCAGACATCAAATTCACTCTCGAAGTAGAGAAAGACGACAGTTTTCCCATCCTTGACATCAAACTCACTCGAGAAGCAAACGGAGATTTGACACTGGTCATACATAGAAAATCCACTTTCACCGGAAAATACATTCACTACAACAGTAGTGTGCCAAAATCCCACAAAAGAAACTTAGTAAACAACCTAACAAACAGAATCAGGAAGATCTGCTCTGAACACAAGATTGAGGAAGAACTGGGCTACCTCAGGAATATTTTGATAATGAACAACTACCCAGAGCGGTTCATTGATGTCAACATTAGACCACGGCAAATTCGTACTAGAGAGGACACTGGCAAGCAGGTTTTCCTAAACTTACCATTTAGAGGCGACATACCAGCCTCAATAATTGCACGGTGGCTGAATAGAATAACTAAGGACAACTTTCCCAGTGTTAAAGTTAATATGACATTCAGTACACAGAGAGTCATGAGGCTGGATGCCAAAGATCAATTGCCACTTCTCTCCAAATCATTCATAGTCTATAAATTCTCATGTATGTGCGGTAGCACATATCGGACGTACGAAGAAGCAATTGATAAGCAGAATCCAGCAACATTTGCCACAGAAATTGATTAACAAAGGCTAGTCACCGTCAGGAAAATCAGCTATTTCCGATCATATATTGGCAACGGGGCACCCTGTCAATTCGACCTATTTCACAATTCTACATAAAGAAAAATCCGAAAAATTATTATTCATCTACGAAGCACTTTACATAAAACAACAAGCACCCGACCTTAACATTCAAAAGTTCCATCAACATGATATCCTTATCGACTGGCCAAGGATAACAAAATTCAACAACAATCTACTAGTATCCAGCTAAGAACCAACAGGCCCTCGACTAGAATCAACAAACGTACAATCGGATTGGCAACAAGGTGAAGTTGTGATAACAGAGGCGCATACGAGGCAACAAGGTGAAGTTGAGATAACAGAGGCGCATACGATGACAGAAGTCTCCAAACAGTGTGAGCGTTTAACACGACAATCAACATTAGCGTTGTTACCAAGCGAAAATAGCACCCTTGCGCAGCGAGGTGAAACGATCAACTATACTGGGAAAAATAGCACTTGTATAGATAACAGTGAACAATTTGTACAAATGGCTAACCCTCAAGTTATCAAAACAATAATGACAAGATCTCAGATATCACTTCGCAATACTGCGAGAATGACCTTTACATGCAAACACACATACACAACACAAACACAAACGCATACACACTCACCTACTAGTCAAAACAAGAAACAGCAGTAATAACGAGTCAGATTTGTCACCGATAACATAACCAATTGACAACCCAAAATGTATAATATGTATGATTGTATAAGAGATGATTAGTATTCACGAAATAAATGGCCTTATCCACTTTGTTATTTGTGTTGTTTTCCTAATTATAAGAATATATATATATATATATATATATATATATATATATATATATATATATATATATATATAACTTCACCTGCCATATGGTTTCTAGATTTTCCATATAAAGAAACAGATATTTCAGTCAAAATGAGATCCAGCAAAAATTGTCCGATTTTAACTTTTTTGTGTTGAAACACCTTTCAAATTAAATTTTACTTTGTTATAAAAAATTTGTTTTTCACTGTACATGAACAAAAAATTTCTGGGCAAAGAAATATATATTAGAAATTTCGTTTTCACTCGACTCATAGAAGAGAGGTTTTAAGTTTTCATGATGAAGCTTATTCGATTATTGACGTATTTTCTAGTGCAGCCAATAAAATGCTAAGTATTCTTTCAGTAAGATCTGCACAACTTATTCATTCAATTCAATTATTTGATTAAGAATGTTCCTCTGCTAATTTGCAAGAGGAAGGTGAACAAAAAAAAACATTACTTCAAATGAATACGCATTAAACACTGCTTCGACTGAAATGGCCAACTTTCCAATGTTCTTAACGATAATAGATTGTCTGTAGCTTTGCTGAGAGACAATTGCTATTTTATTTCCAACTAAGTAATTGGTTCGACACGCAATAATAAAGTGACCTTAACTCTGTTAATATTGCCGGATCGCTCAGATATAACTAAAATTATTTACCGGTTTCCGTATATTTTAAAGTAGAAAGATTTGAATGACAATAAAGCATTTAGACTTACATCATCTGGCGAGCCTTTGTTTAGGCGAGATGTACATCCATTACCGCCACACTGTGCAAGAGCACTCGATTCAGTTCCGCAGACGTCCAGCATCGGACTATTCGGTGAATACGTCGAAACTATTGAACCACCTCCATTAAGCGCCGAATTTAAAGCTGTCGTTTGCGCAGCAATTACACCAGCTGGTCTACACACCACAATATTGGGCATAAATAGAGACCAACGCTTAGAAAAGCCAAGTTTAAACTATCGTACTATTTGAAAAGCAAACTGCTTTCTTATTGAAATGGTTACGTTTGACATTTCTAAACAGATATCGAAATACTGTCATGCCGGAAAAAAAATGTGGCGAAAACTTATTCGCTGACAGATGAACAATATATGCACGATGTCAAATAAAAAACTATGGAATAAATAAAAGTTGCATTGGTCAATCGTTCCACATTACTCTGAAGGATAAATTTTCGAAATCGGAAAGCTATAGTGTTAATATTAATCGAGGAAGCGATCTTGATATAAACGCCTGTCCCATTATGTCAGTATAAACTGAGGTTTGTGTAGTGGTAAAAAGGCAATTCATCCAGTAGACCGGTTTCATTCTTATTTGGAACCCATCACATATTGTCCATAATATGCCACGGATATCGCTCGAACCTGGGCCAATCTGCTTCGTCATCTGTTAGTATAACCATTGAGCCAACGTTCCGCATCCTCAATACGTCTCTTTTTAGTGTACAAAATAACAGCTTCGTCCCAACTACCACAAAAACAGGTAGGGTGGATCAGTGGTTAGAGCAACAGATGCCGGAGCAGACATGTTTAGGTTCGCGTCCTGTTCACGGACAATTCTGGACAGTACGTGATGAGTTCTCAATAAGGACGAAACCGCTCTACCGGATGAATTGCCTTTTCTACACTATGCAATGCTTAGTTTTGCTGATAAATATACACAGTTAAATATTCAGGTGTTTATATCAAGATCTCAACATCGATTAAAATTAATTCTTACCACCGCCCGCGCAACAAATGCTCATTTAAGCTATAGTAATTTTTTACTTCTTTGTTAT
The DNA here is from genome assembly GCA_029291075.1 of Eudiplozoon nipponicum. NCBI lineage: Eukaryota > Metazoa > Platyhelminthes > Monogenea > Mazocraeidea > Diplozoidae > Eudiplozoon > Eudiplozoon nipponicum. Next base: position 6,916 of record JAQBSW010012275.1, on the reverse strand, counting down.
GAAAATAGATTATCACGTACTGGATAATTTGCTGGTTCTATGTCATACGATGCATGGTGATATTTACAAATGTATAATATAATGGGCTTGGTGTTTATGTCCAGCTCGCTAATTTAATTTAAATAATTGTAATCTTCACCCGCACAATCAACAACTATTTAAGACATTTGTTATAATACTTTCTTTAAAAAATGGTAAAATTAAAATGTATAAACCGAAAGAAATTCATCCATGCCGTGGAAAATATTTGTTGAAACCTGATTGGCTGACAAATGACCAATTCGTGCGCGTTATCAAATACCAAACTATTTTAAAAATAAAACAGTCATTAAACACTCGTCCCACATTACACAGGTGGTTAATTTTTCGATGTCGGCAATTTAGATTATTGTTGGTGATCTAAATGCAGACTCTGTACAACGCAACTCTAATTATAATGCGTTTAAACAGAGGATGCTCGACTTAACAACGAAAAAATTTGCTGATTGTGATGCTTTGCATGTAGACATAGCTCTGATTGAAACTTTATCTAAATGCTAAATATTTCAATGAATTTATTTCATTTTTTTAATATATAAATAATTATTATCTAAAATATTACGCGGAATTTCGGTACTAATGAAGAAACTGATAAAAATAAAAATAATATTTGTCTTTCCATGCATAACCTTTTTTTATTTAATAAAATAGATCAACAATAACTCAGCATTCATTTGCTAATAAACGTTATTGCCTTTAAGTATTCTGCCGAAGGACTACCGAAAAATTGTGATAATCCCTTGAATTCACATTCTAATGCAACTTTGACTTTTCTTTCATTATAAGCACTTATTTGATAGTGTTTTTGGCTCAAAAAGATGAAATATAAAAACTGTGGAGGAATTGAAACAAAAAGAAAGTTGACAGACGGGAAGTAGAAAGCGCAAACTTAAAAACATCTAACATTTTTCATTTTCAGTTCATTTTGTGCAGATAAACGATTAGAAAGACGCAGCAACTGTTTTCAGCTTATCATCGTTGTTTCCTACAGGATTACTTTTTTCTTTTTTCCATATTTTCCAACTATATAATTAGAAATTAATTTAAAAGAGTCTGCGAATCAAACCAACCAAGTAATAATAAAAGATTTTTTTATTTAAACGGCAACATTTCTATTTATCACTGACAAGTTTCTAACATTTACTGACGTCTTACCAGATGTACTTGCCTCAAGTGTGTGCGTATGCGTGCGTATTTTATTACGAGGCATTCAGTTAAATTTTATAAAATGCACGTTTAAGAACTCCAAATTGAAGCTATAGCGATTTAATGCCTATTGCACTATGTACGCTTCAGAATAATTGTTTTACGCTTGTCATGTGAAATGACGTAATTATGAGTGAAATCAGTAGTCAGAGTGGAAACAAAACAATAAAAGTACACCAGTATTAAAATAATTTCAAGGTAAATGATCACAATTTAGTCAATATAATAGTCCTCATTAATATTATATATATATATATATACATATACATATATATACACATATATATATATACCTATATATATATATATATATATATATAAATGAAATTGTACAGTTCTATTTTCTCATATTTCCTCACCCCAAATACATAATTGGGTAAAGGACAATACCTGCTCCTACTAATGAGTCGCCAGTAGCTTTTGAAACAGTGTTACTTTTGAATTATACATTCCGTTCATGCTGTCTTTGGTTTATCCTTCTGGTCATAATTGAACTAATTTGTTACTAGGTTTGCAACACCTAATACATACTTGCATATACATTAGTTCTCCGCCACAAACAGTATGTAACTGTTATATATCATTAATTTGTCAGAAATAACTAAAGCCTGTAGTTATTACACTGCCAAATTATTTTTAAATAGTGATGTTCAATTAGAAACTATTAGCCTAAAATTTAGATTTTATATATAAAAACTGTTTAAGGTGTGTCAGAAAAAATGTATTCTTGAATAATAAATGATATTCAATTGTGTATTTGTTGCTGCGCACCTAATAAAAGATTAATTCAGTTGTGACCAGAAGGATAAACCAAAGACAGCATGAACGGAAAATATAATCTCGTGCACATTCGTTTCGTGCTTTCTGGCAACTCATCATTATTATTCCCTTTATCCACTATATATTTTGCTGAGGAATGTGGGAACTAATGACGGTACAATCTCATATACGAAGTGCTTGTTAGTCTACAACTTAAAATATGAATCACAACGTGCGTTTTGTTAAATTTAGATGTTACCTGGCGGGTATTTCACAAGGTGACGCAGTAAGTCCGACGAAAATCTCCAAGCCACTTGGGGTTGCGCGTACCGGAAATAAAAGCAGGTTGGATCTTGACGCACCGAGGCCAGATGTAAGAGCAGTTACCAACCTATTTCTCGGGCTATTTATGTCATTCTAATGTAAAGCAAAATTTAATATAAAAACTTCCAATTAGCAGGAAATTTGTGTTGGCTTTCTACATAAATAATTACAGGGCCAGCAGGTAGCACATATCAGAGTACCAAGCACCTACAACTACATTGTATTGATAAAAAATGCTACTAATCCCGTAAGCAAAAGTTAATGTAGCACAAAGCTATTGTGAAATAGTTGCGCATTGACGTGGGAAGCTGTTATATTTCTAAATGAACGCAATTTATAAAAAAACGAAGTAAAATAATACTCAGAATAATTATTTACCATGAAAGCATTTAGAAGAAATTAAACGAGCAAAACTAATCCGCATAAACTTTATTCACAAAAATATTATATTTCATTTACAATATATATATATATATATATTTATATATATATATTAATTCAAATTTATGTATTATTTATGCAGGTCTCAGTATAAATTTACTAATCTAGACATGCACGACCATAGGCACATAAGATTTACGCAAGCATGTATACTTGTATGTGAGTACACTTTTAGTTTAAAAAATGTAAGTATATATGCATGCAGGTATGAACATGATTCTAGCGAAAATGACAGCTGCGAAAACTTTCAGTATTACATTAAAATACCTGACACTGAGTTTTTTGTATATTATAACACATGCATCTATCGTGAGATCTTGTCGAACCTTGCCGTTAGTCAGTGCCTTGTTCGTGATTGTGCCAGGTGGTAGAATTTGATGTCGTTTAGTCATCATTAAGTCGACCAAAAGGTGGTAACTAATTTCTGTTGGACAGAAAGGCTTCAGTTCTTTATTTAGCAGTAAATTTAGGCGGTACTTATTAAAGTTATCGTTTGGGTCACCAAGCCCAGTAAGTATAACGTGCACGGCGACACATCGTATGATACGAACAAAGCCGTTAAAAAGTCTCTGCTAATTCACCACAAGTGAGTGATGATGACTTGCGTAGGCGTCTTGAAAAAGAGAAATATTGCCTTTCCGATGCAATATATCTATATTATATTTGCAGTGGGAAGCGCATTATTCGGTAACCCTGTCGACCATTCGGAAGTCAGTCTATATGTAAACTGTATGAAGACGACTTGGCATCGAAAATTCACACATCGCATGTTGGTTTTTCCACGATTTGTGATTGAATGACCAAAATGTAATTTGCGTCTATCTCATTGTAGCACTAGCCACCTTTGAGGCCGAGAAAGCTCCAATGACCTTATTCAAGGCGAACGTAAATACAAGAGAAAGTATTCGTAGAAGTGCATGAATTAAGGTGAAACGAAGTCAGGAAAATGATGGAAGCAACATTTTAGCCGCAGAATTGAATTTAACATTATAATTATTTGTATTTTGTTTTACTAAACAGACGCACATTATACGAGAAAATACCTATAAATAATTTATTAAAAATAAAGCAATAATGTTGAGCAAAAATGACCTCGTCTGATGGTTTGAAAAACTTATTAAGAATTAAATCTGCGCAAATGAATACCTCGTCTGTGGAAGTAGAGGTTATTAAGTCTAGGCTGGATGACATCATAATCGTAAACTCTGAGGGATAAATGACCCAACCGATAAGATTGACCTCAACACTTATGAACGAAACTTCATTTAAAGAACTGATGCACCTTCGTTTCTTTCACAAAGTCTCCTCATTTTGTCCAACAATTTTGCTAGAAAATGTCAAATTAAAAAAAACTGCTGTAGTATATGCCGTATCTAGTAGCAATATTATGTACAGGTTCAAGTTGGTAAAGTATATGACCTGACGTCATTCGTTATAACATCAGTAATAGAAACTGCAGAGCGATTAATACTAAGAAGAAACCCTTATTTATGATAAAGCCGAGCTCTGGCTAATACTAATATTTCCCCTATAAATGACGCAAACGTGGTCTAGTTTAAAGATCGTCTTAGCAACCAAGATTGTTTGAATAGTAGTACGAGCAACGGTTCGACAATATTATTGTAATGGATAGTTAATTAAATGGTTAAAATTTCTCACCAATCATTGATTGCGCTAGCGGCAATAATAATCACGGCTGATTACCTGAATAGCATCTGTTTAAAGGAAGTTATTTGGAAAAAAATATGCAATCTTCGATGCATAGTAAACACGCAGTCAGCAATTCTATCAGGCGAAACACTTATGAGAATATAATGGGTTGAAAGTCTTATCTCAGATTTTCAACTCCATAACTAAAAATAATGGTTTGATCTCCACTAAACAGTTTGCCGTCTTTCTAAGCCGAGAGCAAATGAAGTTCGAAGCACATCAGTTAATGAATCTGAAGACAGTTTTTATATGTTCTGCGACAAATTAGATGCAATAAGATTCGAATATATTTCTAACTCATGAACTTATTTTAAAAAAATTTTTAATCAATTTTCACACGTGTATGTACGTATACAAGTATGTATATTTTCATGCCTTACATCTGTTAGCAGAAGATTATCAGAAATTGCAATATGCATTCGAAAGAATTGACCAAATTCTATATTATTCGCTTATCGATTTCAAGTGTGATTTAAATCCTTAAATAATTTAATTGAAATTATCAATTTTCGAAGGTATTAAAATTCATATTTATTATTTTAAATATATTATGCATTCGGGACAAATAATTAAACTATTAACTTACGGCTTGGGAAATTGACTGCTGCAAATATTTCTCCGGCGTGGTTCCTGTAATCATGACAAGTAAACCATGACTCACTGCACTGTTTGGAAATATTTTCAAATCAATCTGTGCAATGGACGTGGCCGTCGGCAAATTCGGGTTTGACGGCGTACGTACAGTGGCTTCCAGCATATACACACCAGCTGGAGTTCCGGAATTGACATAGATTAATCCATTGTTCTCATCAATTCTACGAATTTAATTTCAGTCAAATTAACGGACATCACAATGTTTTAAAAACCAAATATATAGTGGTTAAAGGGCGTAATACCGGCTCCTACTGATGAGTCGCCAGTAAGCACGAAACGAATGTGCATGACATTATACTTTCCGTTCATGCTGCCTTTGGTTTATCCTTCTGGTCACAACTGAACTAATTTGTTACTAGGTTCGCAAAACCTAATACATACTTGCATATATATTAGCTCTTCGCAACAAACAGTATTTAACTGTAATATATTGAATTGAATGATGTCATGCTTACCGCGAAATGTGATAACTGATATCGATGAAGGCCAGAGTGTATGGTTTAACTGGAGTAACAGGTGTTCGGAAATTGTTGTAATTCTCAATTTGGGTGAACTTTAGCATAAATTTATATCCATCAGGTTGGTATCATGTACTGACTCGGAAACCATAGTGTTAGTATCCGGTACTCATCGATTTCAAAAAGGTATCAGTTACTAACACAATAGCCATAGTGTTAGTATCCTTTACAGACTCGGTATATATATTATATAGTGTGAGTTAGCATTGAAGTCGCATTGTCGTTGACTTCAGATTATGTTAGTTTCACTATTACAGGTTTACACATTCGTCTAGGAGATTGTACCGTCCTATTATTCCACATTCTTCTACCAAATATATAGTGGTTAAAGGGCGTAATACCGGCTCCTACTGATGAGTCGCCAGTAAGCACGAAACGAATGTGCATGAGATTATACTTTCCGTTCATGCTGCCTTTGGTTTATCCTTCTGGTCACAACTGAACTAATTTGTTACTAGGTTCGCAAAACCTAATACATACTTGATTTAGAAGATAAACAGTGCATAAATATTATTCTTTATAAATCAGTTTTAATTATTATAATTTGTGGTAGCTGCTGTTATAGTAAATGTAGTAGCAGTAGCAGCCTTAGTAGTAGAAGTACTATTATAATGAATAGAAATGATATTATTATTATTATTATTAGTAGTAGTATTAGTATTATTAGTAGTAGTATTAGTATTGATAGTACCAGTGTTGGTGGTTAAGGTCGTAGTGTTGGTGTTGGTAGTAGTTTTAGTAGTAGTAGTAGTAGTAGTAGTAGTATTAGTAGTAGTAGTAGTAGTAGTAGTAGTAGTAGTAGTAGTAGTAATAATAATAGTAGTAGTAGAAATAAAAGTATATTTATTATAATTGGTAGTTGTTACAGTTGAAGCAGTAGAATAAACCTACTCATCATAAATAATTTTTGTATGAAAAATAATAGTAGAGTTATTATTAGAAATGTATTAAAATTATTACTAGTTGTAATATTAGTATTATTAGTAGTTGTATTAGTTGAAGTAAAATTGTATATAATATTAGTGGTATAACCAGAAGTAGTGGTAGCGATAGTAGCTTTTGTAGTTCTAGATGTCGAACCATTATTATTAGTAGTAATTAGACAAGTAAAAGTTATATTAAAAATAAAAGTAGTAATGCAGGTAGAATTAGTAATTATTGTAGTGGGAGATGGAGCATCAGTAAAACTAGTCATAAAAGTAGTAATAAAAGCTATTAAACAAACATTGGTGCGCGAACTGTGATACCAATTGCTTTAATCAAGG
>JAQBSW010012274.1:0-17303 GCA_029291075.1 Eudiplozoon nipponicum | reverse complement strand
CATTTCAAAAATATATATATATATATATATATATATATATATATATATATTTGTTATTTGTGTTTTCTATTGCAAACCATATACCATATACCACATACATATATATATATATATATATCGCACAAGACAGTTCGTTTGCATCTAAAAGTAATTTTTCTTTGGTTTATTTAGCCAGTAAAACCTATTGACAAAATGAAGCGAAAGTACTACTTTATATTTTTAAAGGTAATTTTGAAGTTATATTGGGTAATTAGTGTTTCCTGTAACTGAAGAAAAACTATACTTAGTATAAGATATTATTGATCGAAAAAAATTTTTAGTTGTACATAATGAATTCCTTTTTTATTTATCACATATTTGTTTTTCGAGTACTGCTTGAATTAAATTTAGCACATAGGGATACTACATAGTTCATAATCCCTACAATTAAAAGTCTCATGCGGTACAACTATCTGTTTTAAACTTAAAATGTTGTAGTAATCATCACTAGTTACTTAGAAGCATATGAAAATTTGCAGCATGAATCGTGTGGAATTGAATGTTTGGATACTTGTTTCGATATTTTCTGTTTTTGTTCATCGTAGTTTCACCGTATCGTTTACGTTGGAGCTCCGTATGTGCTTTATTTGATGTAAACCATTTACAGAAATCTAACGATTTACGTGGCGACAAGAAATAGTCACCGACCTCATGTCAGTGTGAAGGCAATAATCAGGTTCAATCTTTTATATATTCACACATATTTCTCTTATTAACAATGATCAAGTTTGCACAGGAAACACCAACTGACAGTTAACATCGACTATGGCAATAAACCTTAAAATCTCACGCTGTGACTCTCACTCTTTCAGCGTTGCTCTCATTCGTCTCACGCGATTATTTATTATTTGGTGTCATATCACTGATTAAGCGGGTAACATGTATATTCTAGCCCAACATCAGAACATTACGATATTTGTTGTTCCTAACTCATAAGCAGATTATAAGTCCGTTACAAAACTGTGTTTGAACTTTGCATTAAGGTGTTAAAAATACCTCGACAAGAGGAATATTTTCCCTTATTGCTCTTTTTTGAGAAAAGAAAGAGGTGTAATTGGACGAAGACAAAGACCCGACATCTGGACATTCATGTAACATTAAATATTTAATGGCATATAAAAACCAATAACAAATCACGAAATCTAACAGGATTATAGACGAATCGCGGCTACCTATTATGCATGACGCATTTTATACGCACACACGCGCTGTGTTTCGTTCGCATTGTGTGTAGTGAGTTATCTTAATTGAATTTTCTCTTGCTTATGCTCTGACCAAGGACAGTCAGACACTTTAGATCGCTTAATTTATTACGCGAATCTTTGCGGTTGTCAGCCTCGGGTGTTGCTGCACACATAGCATCAGCAAGAATCATTGTGGTCTCAGACATAGCGTTTGTTACAGACTGTTTATCCTGCAAATCTATTTGTTGATGCAAATCTACAAAACGATTGCTTCTAAAACCGCCTCCGTCATGGTAAATGCAGTAGGACACACACAGTAAGGCTGTCAGGATTTCAAGACAGTCGTATTTATTCTTGGATTTACTGCATTTGAGGCATTTTACGAAGACTGTTTGACGGCCATCTTCAGGGCCAAAATAAATTTATGCTTTATATGAACGATTGTGTAACATCCCAAACCTTACCGCTAGTGGCGTTACTGTTCAAATAGGAGAAAAAACTATACAATGTGTTACATGAAGCTTGGGAAGTGCCATTGAAATGCCAGTGCTCGAAAAATTGTAATTTTGCGTAGTTCTGGAAAACTATAAATTATAGAAAAGCCTCTACATAGGGAAGAATGGCTGCATATAGAGCCTTAATTAAGATAAAAAAAGTGTTCTTTGAAAATCAGAAGGAGCTTCCAACGTCTCATGTGAACAAAAAATTTTGGCTTTGCCTTTTCTAATTGAACATTCTGGACATCAACTTGTATTTATTGCTTGCCCTTTTTCGTAGACAGCTTATTTTCTATTTCTAAAGAAAAAATAATTGTCTTATTTTTCAAGCAAATCAGTAGAAACGAAGAAGAGAATTCGCTTATTAAAATATATAACTTGTTTTTAAATTCATCTCTGTGAATAAAATATCCTAGAAAATTGTTCTTTAATGTGACAAATTAAAAATCAGATGAAGGACGAGGCATTATTAATTTTTCTGAAAGTAAGTTTTATTCAATAAGTGATTTTTGGTCTATTTTAAACCATACGAAATAGCTGCATTTAAAATCATTCGCAATTGTTAATAATTTTAAAAAATACAAATGGTATTATTCTTTCTTTACTGTATGACGACAATGCTTGGATATATATTTGATAATCTTAATCAAACGTATGTATTAGGCTTCCGTGAGAACAAATCCCGTGCATTTTGAAGTTACTTTTATTCAAGCCTCTTGTTGATAAAGGCAAACCTATGCTTTCTAATAGAAGATGTTTTCATGTATTTACAAAGCACACCTATTGGACATGCGATAGTAATTCCATAAACAGTATCTGAAGAATTAAACAATCATTGATTGCGCGGTTGTTGATAAGAATTATTTAAATCAAGTTTGTGAGCTTGAAGTAAACACCGATCCCATTGTATTTATCCCATCGTCGAACAACATAGCATCTGAAGAAAATGCTTTCGGACGTCCTAGGAAAAACAATTAAAGAGAAAAAAACCAAGAAGCCTGCTTACAATCGTCAACTTCGTTAAACTATTAAAGACGATAAATTTCTGAGAATGAAGTGGCCGTTGCGACTTACGACGCTGTGCTAATATGAAGCATAGCTCTAAATTGAACAATAAAGTTTCGATCTCTGTGAATGACAGAAAGGTCTCCCTTAGGAAGAAGCAAACTGATTACCGTATAACTGTTTGAATAAAGGCACAATTCTAAAATTCATATTTAAAACTGTATTAAAGTTAAACGAACGAGTTTAATCTTCTCTAAATTTGTGTACAATTAATAAGACTTTGATCCTATTGTATTTAACAAGTCATCGAACAACTTAAACAAAACTACCATAAATCACACGTACTTACGCGTTTCGATCGTTCATGATCATCATAAGAGTACGACGACAAGGTGATGATCATAGAAGGTCGAAATGTGTCAGTAAGTGTGACTGACGGTAGTTTTGCTATGTTGCTCGATGATGGATAAATATAATGGGATTGGGGCTTAATTCAAGCTCGCAAACTTGATTTAAACAATTGTTACCATCACAAGTGCAATCATTGATTGTTTAATAAGACGCTGATGCTAAAATTTCACATCAACTTCAGGAGCAAACGAATATTTCTCTAGAATTATAATTTTTTTCCAACTGAAGAGAGCATTTTGCAGAGGGAGATCAATCGAACATCTAAAAATATTAGCCAACATATTCGTAGGAAATGTCATCACGCAGCGGGCTTGTAAAACATCACAAAAGGTAATTTTTTCGCAGATATCAAAATATTAATATATATGGAAAGTCATTTTGAACGCTGTGTAATCAGCTAATTAATATAATAAATCACTGAAACGTCCATAAAATTTCACCCTCCAGAGTAAGCTACAATTTCTCTATAAAGGTAATATTTTGTCGGCGGGAGAGAGGTTACCCTATAACTAAATTAATCGAAAATATAAATATCATAGCCAGTCAACTAGTACGTATCACTTTAATTATGAATTTAAGATAAACAGATAAATTTCAGTTTTCGCGATTAACGAAATATGCTTAAATATGAAGAGCCCGTTCGAACAAACTTTATTTGTCAGAATACAATTTCACATGACTAGTTTATATTTGAATTGAGTATTCTAATTTATTATACTAGTATATTAATAAAAATCATATAATTTGAACACCAAATCAATGAAGCTGAAATTAGGATTCCCCTTCCACTTCAAAGTACCATTTCTTTAGAAGTATATCTTATGACCCACATAGGCAGAATTGCTGCAGAATAAAACGAATACTTAAATATATGCTTTATTAGTTTCTTTTTTAAAACTGATGAGGATGTACCAAATGAAGAAGGCTGCTGATAAAGGAAGCTGAAATATTTTGTTAAAGAAAGAAAACTACTGTATCAATAACAGCGTTAGTCAAAACGCAGATCAGGTAATAATCTAAATATATATGTCCCGATGTCAAATAAATCAGTACTAATCCTAAAATTAAAATACATGAATAAGGTTTAGTTTTCACGCATATCAAAGTAAGCTTACAATGGGGGAGCCATTTCTAATATAGTTTATTTGTTAGAATAAGAAAAAAAATCAATATTTCACATTTGAATTCAATATGCCAGTTAAATATACGAGTATGCTATTTCAAATTATTTTATTCAAATAATAAGTCAGAGAATCTGAAACTGAATTTCATCTACTGCAAAAATTTACAATTTATTTTGAAGTATAATATTTTGCAACGTGATAGGGATTTCTGCAGCGTTTGAATTAAACGAACAACTAAAAATATGTGCCAGATTAACGGTAGACCATATCGTGACAAAGCATTTTTTAAGATAATAAGACAGAACAAGGTTTTCACAAATATCAGAATAGAAATAAATATTTAGAGTTCTTTTGAACACTGTTTACTTTCCAGAATAAATCTACAAATGAATTATTTATATTTGAAACAATATATTTAAGTTTATTAAACGATTTTGCCTTTCCAAAGTATGTCATTAACATGGTAATCCTTTCCAGTTAAAATTAAAAATCACATTCCCTAGAAAAGTACAATTTCTATAGAAGAGTATCTTTTAGATTACAGAGTAGATATGAATATTGAGTAAAATCAGTCGAAGGTACAATATATTTACCGGACTACTTTAACGACATTCAATAGATTATATTCTCAAAAGAAAAAATCCTAATTGAAACAATTTGTTCACATTCATCTAACGTGCTTGCTGTTCCATAACATTCAACTTGATTCAAAATATTGCTGACGAAAAAGCTAAACATCACCTTGGAAAAAAATTAGAAGTTCTTAAGCGTGTAACGGTTTGAACACCGAGGAAGGTTTCTCGTAGAGTCTAATCAATGGAGAACTTAAAATTAACAATTATATTTCAGTTTTCGCGCATACAAGAATAGACTTATATAGTTAGAATTCTTTCGAGCGTAGCTTATTTGTTGCAGGAATCCACAAGTGAATAATTCATATTGGAAATAATTATTCAAGGTTAATATAGAACTTAGCTCTTGCAAAGTGTTTTATTCAAGAATAAGTCAGTAAATCTTGAGTTAACTACCACCTTCTGCAGCAAACTACCATTTCTTTATGAGTTTAACTGTTTCTTCCAAAGAAGAAATGTGTTCGTAGGGTGAAATAAATCTAAATTCTAAAAATGTTATCTAGACAAATTCTACGAAATAACATCACAAATTATACGTTTTAAATATCAGCAAAAAGCATGCCTTTAAAACGAAAAGTAATGTACTTTTTCGCGAAATTAATAAAACACTCAAATTGCGAGATAACTTTCAAACGCAGGTTATCTGTTAAAATAAATTTTAAAAATGAATAGTTCGTAGTTGAACCAAATTATTCACGTATAACAAGCAAATTTTCTCTTCCAGATCAATTCATTCATATTAAAATACACTTAAATTACAATTAAAATAACCACCCACAGCTAATTATATATATATATATATAATTTATATTTATTTAGTTTATTGATTTATATTAATTTTATAATATATCAATTTACTTGCCTAAAGCATTTCATTTATATTAAAACACTGATGCTAAAATTACACATAACGTAGGAAGAATACTTTCGAACGCAGTTTATATATTAAATTAATTCTACAAGTGAATAATTCATATCAAAAGCTAAAGATTCAAGTTTAATATACGAATTTGTTCTTTTTGAAACATTTATTTATAATATCAAGTCATTTCTTGTACAATGAAACAGCACCTTAATGAGCTGACTACAATTTCTTCCGAAATGCAACATACTACCCACACAAGATGGATTATGGCATGGTGAAAGTAATGGAATATCTAGAAATCCTAGGCGGTATACATTCAGTATTTATCATCATAAAGCAGAAATTTAAAATGAACAACTATCATTAATATTTGCGCATATTAGAATATGCTTAAGTGGGAAGAATTCCTTCGAGCGAAGCTCATATTATTAAATATGTCTATAAATGAATAATTTATAGTTAAAACCAATTAATCCAGTTAAACATACGAGTGTGCCATTCCAAAAAATTTCATTCATATAGTGAGCCATGTAAGCTAAAATTAAATTTCTCCATCCGCAGCAAACTCAAATTTCTTTATATATGAAACTTATTGTCCACGAATAACGTATTGTTGCAGATGGAAATCAATCAAACATCGTAAACCTTTATTTTGTCTCCTACAAGATCATTCATTTGTCAGTATAAACTAAGCATTATACAATGTAGATAAGGCATTTCATTCAGTAGACCGGTATCTTTTCCATTGGAAACGCTTCACATACTATCGCCAATTTGCCGTGGACAGGCTTCGAAACAGAGTATGTCTGCTTAGGAATCTGTGGCTCTAACCACTGAGTCATCCTGCCGCACGCTACACAATTTTCAGTTATATACTAACTAATATTTCCTGGTTAACCTCTCCTATAGGCTTAGCATATACGGCACGGTGGCTCAGTATTTAGAGAAACAGATTGCAAAGCCAACGTGCTCAGACTCGAGCCCTGTTCGCGGAAAATTATGAACAGTACGTGAAGAGTTCCAATAAGTGCGATCTACTGGATAAATTGCCTTTTCTACATCATACAATGCTTAGTTTACACTGCCAAATGTGTGTATGTAACAAGACTAGTGTTAAAATCAAGATTACACCTTTGATTTAAATAATTGTTATCAACGTCCAATCAACCATTGTTCGTTTATTTATATCTTTACAAAGCATGCCTTTTAAAAGACCCAGTAACGTTCAGTTTTTATGCAGTTATGAATGCCTTACATTTAGCGAAATGTTTAAAACGCGTTCTTAACAAGAAATCCACAAATTAGGTAGAGCTTATTTAATAAAAATTATTCAAGATTAATACATGTTTCCACTTATAAAAATGTTAATTCAAATAATTGTTAACTAAAGTTTAAATAAAGCTTCACCTTCCGGAGAAAACTAGTTACTTTAGAAGTGTAGCTATTTATTCACGCACGAGGGATTGTCATAGATTGAATTCGATCAAATATCCGCATTCTTAGCTATTCTACAAGATCATATCACTACAAAGCGTGAAATTTAAATAAGCGAGTAAGGATCAATTTTGCGCATGACAGAATGGAGTTCATTTCGGAGAAACCATACCAAAAAATTGTCTGGAACGATCAATGTGCAGACGAATAAGTCATACTTAATATACAATATGTAAGTTTAACTTATAAATTTTCTCTTTGAAAGCATTTTATTCTGGTAATAGGTCATTTCATCTAAAATTTAACAACACTTTAATTAGCCAAAATATTTTTCTTAAATTGTAGCATATTGCTCATACAAATAGATTCTGGCATATTGAAATCTTAGCCTTTCTACCACCATGCCATGTTACCACAAAACAGGATTGCAAATGAACAAATAAAATTAAGTTTCGCACCTATAAGAATAAATTTACATAAGTATATCTCCTTCGAACACAGTTTATTTCATTGAGAATGTCTACAAATGAATAATTCAATTTAGAAAGCAGTTATTGTCGTTACGTATCGAAATTGCTGTTCCAATAAATTTCATTCCTGGAGTAAGTCAATCATGATAAAATTATATTTCACCGACCGGTGAAAATGGACAAGAAAATTTCATTTTTCGGGCATATCAGAATTGACTTACATATGGAGAATAACTAAGAATGCAGTTTATTTCTTAAAATAAATTTACAAATATTTTCTTCATATTCGATAAAAATTATTTAAGTCCAATATTCGACATTGCGTTTCAAAAATATTTCATTCGTATAAGTCATTTAGACTAATATTTAGCATCAACTTTCTAAAAAAACTACCATTTATATATAATTGTGGCTTACTGTATACAAAACATGTATTGTTACTAACTTGAAGCAAAAGAAAATCTAAAATTCATGGTGTGTTTAACTTTAACAATTTTAAATAAATTTACTTCATAAATATTAAATAAAATTAGCATTAGAATTGTCATATTTATTTATTTCTATTTCCCGCACCATTTAGCTTTTGCAACTACCACGTATGTGTTGATTATTCGTGAACAATAGAAATGTCCTAGTTAGCCATTTAAGCACACCGGTGCGATTAGGGCTGCCTTGATTATTTTGGCAATATGGGACGTTCCTAATAATGATGTTTTTATAAATAGAAAAGTAAATTTAAACAAATAAATAAAAACAACGAATTTATAATTTTTGGGAGTTTATCTGATAAAATCCTTTGGTATGCAGAAAAAATGTGTAACCAAATGCATAATTTTGTGCTGCTTTTAAGACGTATTTTCAAGAAATGAAATTTACAATTTTCAGAAATTTCTTCAGGCATGATATATGTATATATATTTATGTATACATATGTTCGCTATATATATATATATATATATATATATATAATTTGCATTTTGTGTTTTGCCTATCCAAGAAATCGATATAGATGCTGACTGGAAAAGCAGCACTGCGCGTTTGTCAGATGTTCCAAAAACACATATTGTTTGCTGCGTCAAAACAAATTCAATTAATTATTGATCCCGTAACAGCATTGCATTAATGCAAATAAGTTATGACTCGTATGCAAAGAAGGTCAGGATTCATGTTTTGCGCGAATAAAACAGAAAATATACCAAAAGTAAGTCAATAAGTAAACATGGCGATGAAATTAGAAAAAAATATAAAATAACATACTCTTTCAATTACGAGCAAAATTAAAATATCTTCATCATAGAAATAAAATCATCGGTATGACAGTAATATAAATGTTTCCGGCAAATGGGGACAGATAAATCTAGGAATCCGAAGTTATAATATTACATGTGGAATTTAACTAAAGACAAATAGGTGCGTTTGTCAGATTTTCCAAATGCACACTTTGCTTTCTGCACAAAAACAGATACAATTAATTATTGATCCTGTTAAAAGCATGTCAGTAAAGCAGAAAATTTATGAATCATATGCAAAGGAGGTAGGGATTCGTGTTTTGCCGAATATATATCAAAAGAAAGTGAGTGAGCAAACATAGTGATGAAATAAAAAATACAAATATAAAAAAGCATACTTTACGAGAAAAGTTAAAATCTCTAGAATATAAAATAAAGTTAACAGTATGACAGTTTTTTAACTGCATCAGGTACATGGAGATCAAAATAAATTTAAAAATCCGAAGTTATAATA
Source organism: Eudiplozoon nipponicum (assembly GCA_029291075.1). Classification (NCBI taxonomy): domain Eukaryota; kingdom Metazoa; phylum Platyhelminthes; class Monogenea; order Mazocraeidea; family Diplozoidae; genus Eudiplozoon; species Eudiplozoon nipponicum. Next base: position 7,899 of record JAQBSW010012274.1, on the reverse strand, counting down.
TTAAGTATATCTCAATTAATTACGAAGAAATACTAAATAATAAAATGATGAATTACGTGCAGAAAGACAGTAGAACGTTCAGACTATAGAACGTCTTTATAAAAAGAATAATTTCATGCTTCAATTTTATTCTAATCATCATATGGAAAACATTAAATAGTCAGGGCTAAAAAAGTATTTTTGAAATTTATGTAATTGTTGTGCATTCAGTAATTAATAACGTAAATATCTGTTTTAGCAGAATAGTTGCCCAACTTACATAACGGAGGTCTTGATGGTTTCAAAACACAATTAGAATCAACCGAACATACAACTGAAGCATAAGCAGATTGAAGTCATCAAATAATCCTTCGTTTATCTCAAAACAAGTAAGTCATCTTATGCATGAATAGTTCAGCATTGTCAAAATATTTGGTAGAGTATAGCCAAACAGACTTACAGCTAATTATCAAAACAGCATGCATTACGGAAAAATGAATTTAAAATTTCGTAAGCTGAGCTTGTCACTATATTAGTGGCCATTTGAAAAGCAAAATAGTTTGTTCCTACCGGTAATTCAATGGTGTCAGATCTAAAAGGACTGCCAACATCAAAAAGTCTGGCAGGAATGAGACTGGCAAAGTTTTTGTTGCTAACGTTGTGCTTAATTGAATTATTCTTAATGCTTGTTAAAGGTTTAGATACGTTAGCGTCGCTATTTGAGACGGAGGCAATGCATTGTGGTAGTCGTCTTCTAGCGTCCCGATTGGAAATGGCCTCAGTTATCGATTTTATTGAGTTAGAAAGACTTAAGCGTTCGTTGTTTTCTGGTCCACCACTCTGCTTCAATACAATACAAATTGTACACGACGATAGCAGCATCTAAAGAACACGGAAACAATGATTTAGATAACCATTAACAAAAATATAACCGATGCTAACTAAATGTGATATCTTGCATAAAATAAATTGTTATATAAGTGCGAATAACCTTAATTTATACTGTGCCAATAATTTACTTCTGTGTCATTGTTTCCACCCTCTCTGATGCTAACTAATGAAGCAGCAAAGCTTCAACATTTTCAACTAAGATTCAAATTGAAATACAAAAAAATCTGCAAATTAAATAGCTATTCCAAATACAAATATGGGGCCAGCTCAAAAAGACATTACATTAATCTAGGAGGGCAGCCAGATAGTAGAAAGAAGATGGATAAACCGAGTTTATTCAATGAATTATTTTAGAAATATACGCGAGTCTGATAATGAGAAATTTGCTTATTAAACTTAATATAATTAATTGACTTAGTAATAATGCATTTGCCTATAAAGATAAGACAAATATATCAAAGATTATTTTTTTAATCTACGCTTTATGTTCTTAGAGTATAAGTATTCACAAATGCGATAGTACCATGCGCAAACATTAGAAATCCCCAATAAATGTGGCAGGTAATAAAATGTGTGGAAGCATGATTTATGTTTAATGACTGATTCTGAAAATAAATCATGACTCGTAAATGTTTAAAACATTAAAATTCTCGGACGGAGTCCCGCAATACTGTATGGTAATCCAAAACTATGTAGAACTACGACGATCTCAGGAGCTCCTCTGATATGATCTATTTTGCCAACGATCAATGCACTGCAATATAAACTAGCTAGGTTTCTGTGCAAACTATTTCAACTACTACAAAATATTGTAAGCAAAAACGCAATCAAGGACTGTGTCTTGTGTAACCTGAATAAAATGTGTCTTAGATTTTTCTATGGACACTAATTACCTCAGAAACTTCGTGTTGGCATGCAAAAATTTTCCAATTAACATTTGACGGCTAATAGTTCAATAGTGCAGCTATGTGAAGTTATATTGAACATCTCTTAGCAGATGTATTCAAACACCGTGTTAAGGAAACAAGTTAGAAGGAATAATCGACCTAGCAAAAATAATGCAAATGACCAAATATAATTTTTATCAGAACTAGTGGACTTAGCCAATTCGTAATATACAGGATAGCAACTAAAATGATTTCCTATACTTACCCATTTAAAGGCGATCTAAGCGCCACGGTGAAAACGAATCCTCTAAGCAAATTACTCGAGTGCAATACTTTATTTCACATTGAGTACTCAGATAATCATGAGGTTGGATTTCAAATATCAATTGCTAATGTTATCCAAATCCTGCATAGTGAAAAAATTTCCATGTATATGCAGTAGCATATATATATTGGACGTACAAAAACTCAGGTACTCAGCAGAATCCAACTACATTTACTTCATAATTTGATTAGAAGATGTTTGCCGCCGTCAAAAAATTCAGCTAATTCGGAGCATATATTTGGAACGGAGTACACAGAGAATCTAACGAATTTCTCCTTTCTTACACAGAGCAAATTACGAAAAATTATTACGCATGTACGCAGCTCGTTATATAAAACCTCAAACACTCGGCCTAAATATTCAAAATTTCACTACAAATCCTATAAACCAATGACAATTTTCGTGTATCCATGCAAATCAGATCAACCGTTAGATTAGTCCCAACCATCATTCGATTGGACTGACATTAACCTGAAGAAAAAACAGCTTCGCAAACCGTATCACTGACATTGTTAACAGTGACAGAAATTGCACAACAATATGAGCGATCAACAATGCATTCGGCGCACCCAACACCGTTACCATGGAGACGAAATACAACTTACGTAAAATGCGGTAAGAAAGACAATATACGCGAAAAAGGCATTCCAACATGCAGCAGCCCAACGAAGCGAACATTTGGTTAAAACTAAATCCAAATATAAGCGCTAAGAAATCTAGTAGATTCTCAGAGTCAAGTTAAAAACTATTGCTTAATAGAGTAAACAAATTGACCTACTGGAATTATAAGAATTAACTGATCTGTGTTGTGACTATCCCAGGTTAAAATATAGTTTTTCCTTCCTTAAAGATATTTCTGTAACCTTTGTCGGCTACCATCATCAGTTCACACAGTAACACAAATAAAAAAAACTTTATTAGTTTGTTTTTTCCCCATTTCGCTTACCATAAACGTACGTATGTCATATTTTTAGGAAAGTATTGTATTCTATAAAGTGTTTCACAATAAAATATTTCATTTATTTTGATAATTTGCAAAAATTGAAAAAAATTCACCTTTCGACTGTATAGTCTTTTAAAAATGATGCTTAAAAGACAAATGTCTTACCACTTTTGAAATTTCATCAAATGGTATTTCGCCTCTTTCATGAATACTCGGTACGGAATCTTTGAAACTCAAGGCGGACAGTTTTAAATGCGTCTTGAAAATGCTTAGAAGATGCAATTTTGTGTCTTGAGAAGAAAAAAATTAAAAAAAGATTTTTTCACTGTAATAAATTTGCAGATTAAAAAGCATTGATAATTTAAAAAATAATTACAATATATATATATATATATATATATATATATATATATATATAATCATTAATGATGCTTTGTTTAATTTAATTGAAAGCGTTAGGCATCTTAAATATGTTTGTTAAACGTCTCTGAGTTTACATTAGTTAACAACCATTACTGTAGCCACTCAGTGATGATAAAATCATAATTTAACAAAAAATCCTTCATGGTTAAACGTTTTACTGGAACTTAAAATAGTCTGATGCATAGTAGAATGATACATTAATTAAATCACGTCATCATCAGGGTATGGTGGTAAACCGATTGACAATATCAAAACCGCAGAAGGAACAGATTTCTAGGACTCTGAAAATGTTTATTCATATCTCTCCTCGTGGTAAATGCAGAAACCGTTAATCTGCATCTATTAGGAAGATTCTCTGAAACTTATTACATGCGTGTACTTAAAAGCAATATCTGGAGGCGAAAAGAATAACAAACAATATTCAAGAACATTAGTTTAAGAAGAGACGCACTGATGGCCGGCATCCTGATCATCAGAGTGGTGCCGACCAGCGGAAGTCTTATCAGATGATAAAAATGAGAAAATGACCTTAAATTCAGATACGTAAGTTGGTTTTATGGTTTCTGTTTACGTCAATCGCGCACGAGAAAAGTAAAATATCTGGTAAAAGCTACACGTAATTAGCTTCCAATTACGAACAGTAAAATCGATATAGCCGAAGTGCTAGGAAAGAAACTTGTTTCCAAAACATTCAACAAAGAAAGATAAAAACTTAAAATGATTTTACATAATAGCGAATACTCAGATAAATGCATATTTGTATAATGAGACCCCGTCAGAATTTAATAACAGAGCTGATGTTAGCTAGCTGACCAGAAGTATAAAAGAAACAGTATCGTTTACAATGAAAAGAATAAATTTAGTTTAACAAAACTAATAATACAAAAACAAGCCCCTCTAATTTGCTTACTTAATTCAAACTCCTTCTTGCGCATTGATCGCGGCATGATGTTGACTGGGATATCTGTCAACATATCTGCTGGCAATCTGCCCAAGAATATGTCAAATTTCGAAGAATCATGTGATTCGATAAAAGAGTTGTCATCAAAGTCACTGCTAATAGCCTTTATGAGTGGTTTGTGCCGGTGAAGTAAGTGTCGTTTAGATTTTTTGTGATTTGATGCAGCCGACGCCAAACCTTTGATATTTTCCTGGCCAAAAACTAATTGGTTTGGTTCCGCTAAGTCTGAAATTGCACAAATTTAATTCAGTAAGATAGAAGTAGCAAACAATAGCAAATAATGAGGAGAGTATCTTTGAGAATGGAATTATTTTTCTCAATACGATGAAAACATCTCTCACACACCAATTTTCCTACGATAAATTACAGGCTTGCTAATTTGCTTATAAATTAAATTATGCGAATATTGCATAGGAAAACAAATGAACAATCAGTAAGACTTCAGTAATTGCTACTCAGTGGCCGATTGTTGTCCAGACAAGCGGATTATATGAGGAATTGTTAAGACTGAGAGTGATATTTCTGGATAAATTGGACCATTATGCTCTACTTCATTACTTCATTCCGAATACGCATAACACCTGTCTCGTAAGAACAGATCGGGACTAACCAATTTGAATGTTTCGATGAAAAATGATACACGAATGAAAAAAAAATTGTCAAACAGAGTATGTATATCATTGTAGAATTTACATTGACTTCGAAAGCGGACCGCAGCGCTCTAAGCTAATAACAACCATTAGGTCCTGACTGGCGTAGTAGATAGATTATTTTTGTTGTTATATTATTTATTTACATTATCAGTTATATATATATATATATATATATATATATATATATATATATATATATATATATATATATATATATATATATATAAAGATCTGTCGCAAGAATATCATTTAAAATATTCATAGATATGTGTGTTTGCATATGTGCGGTATTTGTCATCGCAAACTATTTAAACCAGTTTTTAACTTATTTAACTACCATGGGTATTTGCTTGCAATTTTATTGACTATCAGTAAAATTAACCAAAGTACAAACAGTAATCACACTTTTTCTGTTGCTATATCATGCGACCCTCTCCGTTTTATCCGTATTATAAACTTGAAACGCAGTGTGCCTTACTTAGGATGCATATATAAGGCTTCGTGTATTTTACACCAAATAAGACTATGTCAATAAAGTACTGTAGAGGGGTGTAAAGAAATTCTGCAAATATATGAATACCTATACTGCAATATTGGCACATACCCGATAGACATTCCATAAGGCACTGGGACGTCAACGCGTCTCCAGTTAGAACAACAAAACTGTTCATTTTCTTGCGATCCAATCCATTCACCGAATCCGAAATTTCGATTTGTTTACTCGATGAGCTTGCCGGTTTAGCTTCCGCGGCATGGTCAAATTCGGGATTGCATTGATCTGACTGTGCCAAACTGGAACCTTATATGGTTTTATATGTAGACATAAAATTTAGACAAAGAAAATTTAATCTTTAGAAAATGAATGAAATCTGAAGCACTTATGGCATAGATCAAAGTAATTAAAAATAACAAATTGACCACTAGATATCCAAAGATTGAGACGAGTCGTCATTAAGCAGGAACTGTGGGTGTGTGTTGAATTGCATAATTTTATCATGCTGATTTGGATTATTTTTCCTAGCTATATATGAACAAGATAGTTACCAGGTAGTCGAAGCCTAATAAATAGATGTATATCAGGAATTATCTTTAACAATATATATATATATATATATATATATATATATATATTCTTTTGAAATGCGAGCTTTAATAAAATTCATTGTACCCTTTCTATGTGCAAAAACAAAAAGAAATTTTATCAGATATAAGAAACATTTTCTTTCTCATTGTCTTCTCAAATATCTACTCATGAACATATCTTTATGTATAAATTGGAAAGCAAAACAAGATAGAAATATGTGAACAAAGAGAGTGTGAAAAATAGAAACCAATCAAATTGCGTGTGTCACATCCAGTTCAAGCTCAATGCTTGTACGTGCTTCTTCTGCTTACATAAATCCGGCTGCAATTTGTTAATCCATAAGGCTTCGTATGTGGCTAGCTCCCTTTTGTTTTTGCATTTAGTAATTACTTTGAATGCTACGTCTGGAGAACATACGTGCGATGTTTCGATGATGTGTTGCGCAATAGCAGACGTGTATTCACCATTTGATTTAAAACAGGCGTTCAAGTTGCAATGTTCTCTCATTCGAGTAATTAACCGTCTGGTCGATCGGCTTACGTAAGTTGATCGACAACTTGCGCATGTATATTGGTAAATAATATTTGATATCGACATTAACGGCTGTTTCTCTTTGATTGCTGGTAAAGGCAAGTGTGTTACCCTAAATAACACTCGTAGTTTGGCTGCATTAAATGCTGCTTCAACTTTCTTTTGTGCCATTCGGGAAACTGCATCCCCCTTAAATGGGATGTTCAGGTAGACTGTTTTCTTTTCTGGCCCATAATACGTCTGTTTCTGGTTAACTCCCCTTTTAATAATTGATTCAATTAATGGTCTGGGATAGTCATTCGACATTAAATCGGTAATTGCTTTATTATATTCATGTTCATTAGAATCTTGACTAACCAAACTGTCAATTCTTGCAAAGCAACCACGAACTGTTGATAATTTAAATTGAAATGGCACAAAACTGCTTTAATGCAAATACTGTGCAGATCATGTTGGTTTATGATAAATTGTTCTGTTAAGTTTACCATTAGTTTCTTTCTTTAATAGTACATCTAGGAAAGGCAGACAGTCATCTATCTCGTGCTCTGACGTGAAGCAGATTTTCTGATGTGCTTTGTTGAAACTTTGAAGCAATGTTCGTGATTGCGATCTGTTCTTAAGGACAAGAAATATATCATCCACGTACTGTATATATTGAGCCCATTTACTTATGTCACTCTTTAATGATGTATACTTATAGGTGCCCGAGAAAAATCTCAGCCAACACTGGAGATAAGGGGCTTACCATTGCCACACCAACAGTCTGTTTGTAGATGCTTCCATTAAAACGAAACCGTACGCTTTTCGTGTATAATAAAATAAGCTTGCGTAGAGTGTGACCTGTCACCGGCGATGGTAATATGTCATGTTCTATCGCTTTGACTATAATGTCAATGGTTTCATCAATTGGAACATTTGTAAACAAAGACGTAACATCAAAATATACCATAATCTTGTTTTTAACATTTATATCTTGAATTTTGTTTACAAACTCAAACGAATCAGCAACCGAATAATTACCTAGTAGTTTACGTAATGGTTCAAGTAAACGAACTAGCCATTTAGCTAGTGCATGAAACGGAGAATTTACCATTGTTAAAATTGGCCTCATAGGACAACCTCTTTTGTGTGTTTTTGGTAATCCGTACATTATTGTTTAGGTGATCCAACTGGCTTGAGCTTCTGAGCAGTGGCCTCATCAATAAAACCAGCATCTTTCAAA
>JAQBSW010012273.1:0-17305 GCA_029291075.1 Eudiplozoon nipponicum | reverse complement strand
CTATTGTAAACTTGATTGCCTGGTCTACCTTCTTTATGTTATGTAGCAGTGAATTTGTATCTGCATCCATTTTAACGACCATGAAAGTATCGTCAGCGTTGCTCGAAACTGGAATAAATCAGCATCTCCCTCAAAAACTATTAAAGAGGGGTGCAGCTCCTGCACAAAAATCAGCAATTTGCGAACATGTACTACTCACAGGTCATGCTGTTAGTAGTAACAATTTTTCAGTTCTCTACAAGGCAAAAACAGAGAAAATGCTTCTGGCTTTTGAAGCTATTGCAATTAATAAGCTGAAGCCCTGCTTAAACGTGCAGAAAATAATTCAAAAAGAAATTAAATTGGACTGGAACAAAGACATAACCGACATGCCTTTAAAAATAGCCAACGCTTCGCAATATACGACACATACATCAATTACGGACGCAATTACAATGAAAGCGATGACACACCAAATGACGTTACGCAAAAGGAGTGGTCTAAATTGCGCAAAAGCAGTGGTCTAAATTGCGCAAAGCAAAGGCCAGCATAACGAAGAGGAGATTGGTTACAACACATGTACAGTGGGATTGGATGAACGAATATACTAACGAATCCAGAACAATGGCTGTAGATACTGGTAGAAATAAGATTTATTAATAAATGTTATTCCATGGAGTACGTTGTTTTGTTCTTATATTTTAAAAATGGTGAAATTAGAAACTATCAATATATATATCGTTTATATACATTCTGCGTTTTCAATTGATTATGCTGGTGGCAACAAATCTGACTCGCTTTTACTTCTATTTCTTGTTTTGGCTGATTGGTAAGTGTGCATGCGTTTGAGTTTGTGTGTACCTGTTTGCATGTAAAGGTTATTCTCGCTGTATTGCAAAGTGATGTCTGAGATCTGGTCATTATTGGATTGATGGCTTGAGAATTAACCATCTGTGTGTATTGTTCGCTGTTGCGTGTACAAGTGCTATTTTTCCGAGTGTATTTTTTTGTTTCATCTTGTTGCGCAAATTTGTGTTCTTCTCTTGGTAACAGGGCAAGTGTGGATTGCAATTTTTGAAAGTTCATATTGTTTAGAAATTTCTGTCACCGTATGTGCATGTATGTATTAGGTTTTGCGAACATCAGTCAATTCAATATATTACAGTTAAATACTGTTTGTTGCGAAGACCTAATATATATGCAAGTATGTATTAGGTTTTGCGAACCTAGTAACAAATTAGTTCAGTTGTGACCAGAAGGATAAACCAAAGGCAGCATGAACGGAAAGTATAATCTCATGCACATTCGTTTCGTGCTTACTGGCGACTCATCAGTAGGAGCTGGTATTACGCCCTTTAACCACTATATATTTGGTAGAAGAATGTGGAATAATAGGACGGTACAATCTCCTAGACGAATGTGTAAACCTGTAATAGTGAAGCTAACATCATCTAAAGTCAACGACAATGCGACTTCAATGCTAACTCACACTATATAATATATATACCGAGTCTGTAAAGGGATACTAACACTATGGCTATTGTGTTAGTAATTGATACCTTTTTTGAAATCGATGAGTACCGGATACTAACACTATGGTTTCCGAGTCGGTACATGATACCAACCTGATGGATATAAATCTATGCTAAAGTTCACCCAAACTGAGAATTACAATAATTTCCGAACACCTGTTACTCCAGTTAAACCATACACTCTGGCCTTCATCGATATCAGTTATCACATTTCGCGGTAAGCATGACATCAGTCAATTCAATATATTACAGTTAAATACTGTTTGTTGCGAAGACCTAATATATATATATATATATATATATATATATATATATATATATATATGCAAAAGGTATCAGTTACTAACACAATAGCCATGAGTGATAAAATATCCTTGACAGACTCAATATATATATTATATAGTGTGAGTTAGCATTGAAGTCGCATTGTCGTTGACTTTAGATTATGTTAGCTTCACTATTAGAGGTTTACACATTCGTCTAGGAGATTGTACCGTCCTATTATTCCCCATTCATCTACCAAATATATAGTGGGTAAAGGGCGTAATACCGGCTCCTACTGATGAGTCGCCAGTAAGCACGAAACGAATGTGCATGAGATTATACTTTCCGTTCATGCTGCCTTTGGTTTATCCTTCTGGTCACAACTGAACTAATTTGTTACTAGGTTCGCAAAACCTAATACATACATGTGATCTATGTTGTTTGATGACTGGTTAAATACAATGGGATTGGTGTTGACTTCAAGCTCGCAAACTTGATTTAAAGAATTTTTACCACCACTCGCGAAATCAGTAATTGTTTAATTTAGGATTCGTTTTGACAACAGAGGGATCAAATTTTGTCGAAAATATAAGACATTTCAGCCTTAATGCTCATGCGTAAAGTAATTAAAATAACTTGAGTCACACATCAATTTATTGAGAACACAAACCGAGACTATAGAGTCAATTATAGTGTCTAGTTTCTTCAAGTGAAGTTTGCAAACTTGAAATAAACACCAACCCCATTGTTTTTACACAGTCAAATAATAGCATATACGGCTTTAATTTAAATCTCAGAAACAAAGGAGATGATAAATTTTAATTTTTAAACTTAGTTAATATTATGTGTAGATATAATTAAATCACGTTTGCGCGCTTTATTTAAACACTGATCTCACTGTATTTAACCAATCGCACAACACAGATTTACTAGTTTGATTTAGTCAAGATAACCATCAACTAATCGTTAGATGGCATTGATAAGGAGCAAATAAACACTTTGCAATGAGGGATTATCGTCACGTCCCGATAAAGAACCAATGACACAAAAAACACTTTCCCTAACCTGCTCGCGAAGCTACCGAGGCAAATATATAAGATGGCCCAAAGCTCAGAAATATTCCATCAACACGTTCGTGGCCGGACACCACAATCCTTTGGTAAGAAACAGTGCAGCAGACATCGATAGCCGTTTATGGATGTACATGTAATGTTAAAAAATACACATTTTGATAACTACTTACCAGTTAGGCATATTAAAATGAAAGACAAGAAAATCTATATGTGATTGGTGAAGGCAAGTGTGTTACCTAAAGTAGCACTCGTACTTAAGCTGCATTAAATGTATTTGTTAATGATGCTTCAACTTTCTTTTGTGATATTAGGGGAACTGCATCCCCCTTAAATGGGATTTTCAGGTAGACTTCTTTCATTTCTGTTCCGAAATATGTATGTTTCTGTTGAGTTCCTTTTTTAATAATTGATTCAATTAATTGTCTAGGATAGCTATTAAACATTAAATCGTTTATTGATTTATTATATTCGTTGTCTTTTGAATCTGGACTAACCAACCAAAAGACAACGACTATAATAAAGCAATAAACGATTTAATGTCCAATGGCTACCCTAGAAAATTAATAGAATAAATTATTAAAAGGGGAAGTTAACAAAACAAACGTATTTCGGACCAGAAAAGAAAGCAGTCTACCTAAACATACCATTTAAGAATGATGCAGTTTCCCGAATATCACAAACGAAATTTGAAGCGGCATTAACACTTACATTTAAAAATCTATATAAGTTTCGTAAATAAGCAGCACCTAAATAGTTCAGATTTTCTTTTAGGCTCATATATGATTTTAATATGTTCACTTACTCAATTTAACTTATATTTTACTGAGACAACTTTGAGACAACATTGTGGTTTGCCCATAATACGAAACGTTCAGAGAATTAAAAGAATAACCTTTACCTCGTTATCACTGCTGAGAGAATATCTTCAAAGGTGTTAAAATATCGTCTGGTATTAAAAAGGCAAAATGTGGACTTTAAATCTCACCTTTCACATCGGGGTTATTTCCCAGACCCGTTCCAGTCATATTATCCTTATAACTCATCATCGTGTGTCCGCTGATATTTTGGTTGAACTGCCCGTAGTTCTGGTAAAAAATAGAATTTTTATTTTTGTTCGTCATCAAGTAGTGCAATGCCACTCCATCGCTGTGTGGTCGTTCAAGGTGTAACTGCTGTTTGAACTGCCCTTCGTTTGTAGTAGTAGGCTTTAAATATTGACACAAACTCTGTTGAAGGTCATACTGGCCCTCTAAATCAGAGTGACCCTGCCGATTATTGTATGTCTGGCAGTCATTCACAAGGCGTCCACGTGTAAGGCCATCATTTGTAGTGAGGCGCTGCAATACATTATCAGATGGATCTGAAATATTATGCCATTCTTGACTGTTTGTTTCGATGCTCCTGCCAGCTATCTGTCTCAGTTTATGTCGCTGTGGCAGGTCGGCACTATTTCAGTTAAAAAATATTTTTAAATGCTCTTTATTCGCACTATAAAAATCAAATCACAAATATACTAATGAACTTTCACTGTACGCGTAATATTTTGCGAGATGATACGTGATCCAAATTGAGGTAACTATAGTAGCTAGAATATGACATCGTTCTAAGTGTAATTGCATCCGACTGCTGTTAAAGCACAACATTTATTTTAATGTTAACCGTCAATCCTGTTGTTACCACCACCCGTGTAATCATTGATTGCCTAATTTTATTACCTATACATGTGGCGAAATCTGGGGAAGGTTAATATTCTTGATTGCACACAAATTTTGCAGCCGAAATTTCCATTCAAGTATAATGAATGCGAGACTACAAGATGTGAGAGCCACACATTTAATTTTGCTTTCCATATATGCGCAATACGGTTTGATCCTCGCTAGCCAGTTTGCCGTCGTACTCTGATGATGATCATGGAAGGTCAAAACACGTTTGGGCGTGCGACTGGCGGTTGTGATGTTATGTTGTTCGATGACTGGTTAAATCCAATTCGATTGGTGTTCACTTCAAGCTCGCAAACCTGATTTAAGGAATTTCTACCAACACCCACGAAATCATTGATTGTTGAAATATTATACATTGATTGTTTAGAGTTGATTAAATGCCGACGCCAAAAGTTTATCGAACGATAAGAATAGATCAGTGTAAACATTGACAAATGAAGAACGTAAGAGAGAGAACGTCGATGGCGCCGATAAGGCTGATGCCAGACCAGTTGATTCGGATCCAAACTGTGAGAAAACTTGGAACTTTAATCAATAATAAACGGACTAATCAATAAAAAACAATTCAACGATGTTGATAATTTTAACTTTTACACTGTAAAATAGTAGTTAAATTTAACCTACAGTTGTTGCTGCTTCATAAAAGAACATAAATGAATACATACATGCATACCGATCGTACATGCATACAAACACACACACACACACACGTATATGCATACATACGTATAAACATACAGACATACATACATGCATACCTGCATATCTATACGCATGCAAACACACACACACACACACACACACATATATATATATATATATATATATATATATATATATAAAGTATACATGTGCCATAACACACATAAATACATAAAACCACAAATAAACACACACATGCATATATAACGACAGACACATACACATAAATACATGCATAACATATGTGCAAACATACATACACCAGATTGGAGGAGTCAGTACTGCACTGCCACAAAACCATGAAATTCTGGATTGTTTGTAAACTAAAAAGAACACTAGGTCGTCAAATTTTCGGTGGGTAATTAAAAAATCCTTATATTCGATAATCTGAAGCACAAGACTGTTAACCACCAATTACCTGACATCAGTGTCTTTTAGCAGCAAAAACAACCTCAGCGCCAATTAAGACATATTTATTCCGTCATGAAGAACAAAAAGTAGTTCAATATGACCGATTTGATGAAAAATAGAGTTGTGCTCCAACAAATCGTTAGACGGTGATGCGTATACATTTGGTGGCGGTGAAATCCAAAATACGACGATACGAGGAAGATTGGCCGTAGAAGTTCCAAACCAGACGCCCGGCACACTTCTTATTCATATTAGCAAGGGTAGCAAGAAATGTACCGTTAACAGTGGAATAAAGCCATTCTGCATCATTTTAAGCCTCGAGTTTAGTTTTGCTGTGCAGTTTAAATTTAATGTTAAATAACAAATTATGCTGTATAATAGCTATTATTTAAGGAATTGGTCCGTTCGAAATGTGCAGACTTTGACGTAGTATGCATTGGAACAACGCTAAGATTTTATAAGCTGCTACGCCATACAAACCTGATTTATGAGGCAATAAACGCGTTCTAATCATGCACATAACAAAGACGATGAAGCGAAATCTACGTTCTAGTAAACTGGGCTCTTGAACAACCTAGTAGAGAAAGTCATATGATGTAAGTCTCCCGAAAAGTGGGTTTCAAAAGTGCCTATGTCCAGAAAGCAAAAGTGATGTGTCTCTTTATTGGACAGCGCTTGACGCCAGCTTCTCTAGGATGTTTCCCATTGAAGTGCCTCTTGGTAAGTGAGAATAGGGCGTGGTGTGGTCAATCATGTGATAACGTGTATAATTGTGGCTTTCAATAATGAGCTTGTGTACCTCCTCTGCGGTTCCAGCCAACCACCGTAGCTGCATTATTAGTCTGTTCAGTAGTACGTGTAAAAGATCCTATGTTAATGTATGAATCTTGTGAGTGATGACTGTATTTACGCAAACAGCTTGATAATGATGAGAAAGCGGTGTTTTGAACTTGGCTTATACCTATCAAATTAAAAAAATGAGCACTTCGATTAAAATAATAAAAAATCTCTCCAGTTTACACACATCTGTCCAATCATTTGATGCGATTATCATGTATTACGATAGCTAGGCTTTCTATATTTAAGGATATAAACACGATTCACGACAAAATCCAAAACACATCAGAGTTTGAATGCAACAAAAACCAAATATGCTTTTATTTAAATCAAAGTTGTTATCTTAATATAAAACCCATTCTATTATATATATATATATATATATATATATATATATATATATATATATATATATATCTGTCAGTATAGCTAAGAATTGTAAAACGTAGAAAAGGAAATTCATGCAGTAGACCGATTTCGTTCGTAGTGAGAACTATTCACGCACTGTCCAAAATCTGCAGCGGACAGGCCCCGAAGCTGGGAATGCCTATTTCGGAATCGCTTGTTCTAACAACTGAGCAACCCTACCGCACACTAAACACAATTTTCAATTGTATACTAACTAATGTTTTTTCGTTATCTTTTCCTTTAGTAGAGACATATATGGTCTCTTTATATCTAAAGGTCCAACTAGCCACCAGAAATCTATCATTATAAGACGAAACCACGCTCCTGGGGAAGTGAAACTGAATCGAACATTTGTATAATTAGTTAAAAATTGGCTAAGCATGCAGTGATAGTTATTTAAATCAACGTTGCGTTCTTGGTTTAACCACCAGTATCATTATATGAATACATTTGTCAGTATAAACTAAGCATTCTAAAATATCAAAAAAGCTTTTAATCCAGTAGACTAGTTTAGCTTTTATTGGGAACTCTTCAAGCGCAGTGCAGAATTTGACATGAGTACAAGTTCGCAATATGGATGAAGCTAGTCTACTGGATAAATTTTCTTTGCAATCTCAAAAAATGCTCAGATTATACTAAAAATATTATGTATATCATGAAATCGATGTCGATATCAAGATAACATAATTCATTTAAATATTTTAATTAAAGATCATTCTAGAAGGAAAATTAATAAAAGATAGCTCATCAAAAAAGGGAATATTACAAAACAAGAGAACCGTCATTTAAACGAAACTGCATTGCAACAATTTATTTGCATAGCTCTAAAAATATGTCTTTCGAAAAAAATGAGGAATCAAATTCATAAGTAATAAAGTGAAGAGGAAACTTGGAGCTGAGTATCGAAATGCATCGAGTCTTAATAATGTGGACATGGTGGTCAAAACACTTTGTTTGGTAAAACCATGACTAGGTAAAGATAACCAGACTGGCTCATTTCGACCTTCCGTGATCAGCATAAGAGTACGACGGCAGACTAACTAGTAAGGATCAAACCGCAATGCATATATATGGAAAGCAAAATTAGATATGCGGCTCTCATCTCTAGTAGTCTAGCGTACATTGTAATTGACTGGAAATGTCGGCTGATCAATTTTTATGCAGTCACGAACATTATCTTTTCATATCTTTCGCCAAATATATATATAAGTAATATAAATTTAAAAAAACTGATTGCGCGGGTTGTGGTAACATATTTTTAAATTAAGTTCGCGTGCTTGAAGTAAACACCAATCCCATTGCATTTAACCAGTCGTCGAACAACATAGCAAAACTACCGTCAGTCACATGTACTAACGCATTTCGACCTTCTATGATCATCTTCAGATTATGACGGAAAACTGACTAGTGAGGATTAAACCACAATGCATTTATATGGAAAGCAAAACAGGATATGCAGCAATTAATCGTCAAGTCGATTGGCTTGCGTAAGTTGATCCACAGCTGACGCATCTTTATTGATGAATAATGTTTGGAGTCATCATTAACTGTCGTTTCTCTTAAATTACTGACAAAGGCAAGTTTGTTACCTTAAATAAAACGCATAGCGTAGCTAAATTAAATATGATTGCTAATTCGCTTAAACTTTCATCTGCGTAATGTGAGAAAAATCTGCCTTAAACAGGTTTCTGAAATTAATTGCTTATGTTTCTGGTCCTACACATGCCTAAACGTAAATGCTGGTCAGTCAGTTATTTCAAATTCTTTGCTGCAGACTAAAATTTATCACTTTTTGGCCTGTTAATATATATATATATATATATATATATATATATATATATATATATATATACGCTTACATATACATAACGAGTAAGTAGAAATAAATTTTGGTACTTAAATCTGAATAAATTTTTTTAATCTTTGTAAATGAGAATGATATTATGAAAAATTATTTAAAATTTTGATGCCATAGGACGCGTTTTCCCTTTCGGCGAAATGGTATAGCTCTCATTTATTAAGCACAGAAAAGAAAATAACCAGCTTTGTGTCAACACTGAAGATGAGACTGGAAATAACGTCTCGAAATATAGGTAAAAGATCAATGGCGGATCTTGATCCTAAAGCGCTTTCAGAAAATCAACTAATTGAAGGCTTAAAGGAGAAGGGACAAGTGAGAACCCATCAACTGAGGCCAAAAATTACATCATCTGAAAAGATAAAAGGTTCAAGATTTTGCCGACCTATGAGTGCTAACAATTGTCCCGCACAAGAAAAATGCGGTCAAATCCGAAACCAGCTTTGTGTTGTAAGCGTAAATATAATTTTGAAGTATAGTACAGCAATGCATCTGTAATTTACACTAAAAAATATTTCTATAAATAATATATATATATATGTATATATATATATATATATTTCCTTTTTATTTGTAGATACGCGAGAAGAAAGTGAGAAAGAAACGGTTCTTGTATCTGATAAAATTTATTTTTAGTTTTGCACATGAAAAGGGTACTATGAAATATAAATTTATTATAAAGCAAATAAATAAGCCAAAGTTTAAAGGCTGTTTTCTTTCCACAAGAAGTAAACTCGACTGCAATATCGGGTACTGTATTTATTTCATTTTTGGAAACCGAGTGTGATAAAGTTTGATTAGTCGAACATGATACACAACAATATATAGGAAGCTGAAAATGTATCTTGAGGCACTCAAAAAGGCACATAAGCACAAATAATTCACATTTTATATTCAAATCAAGAACGTTTTTTTAAAATCAATGTTGTTGTGTAAACACCAGTCGCATTATATGCCTACATTTGTCAATATAAGCTAATAATTGTATAATGGCAATTCGTCTAGCAGACCCGTTTCATACATTTTGGAAACTCTTCACGTACCAGCAGGAATTTGCCGCGACCAGGACTCGAATCTGGACACGTCTGTATCGGAATCTGTTGCTCTAACCACTGAGCCAACCTGCCGCACGCTACACACAATTTTCCGTTATATACTAACTTATGTTTCTTTGTTAGCCTTTCTTTGGGTTGTAGCCTATATAGAAGCTCTTTAGAGCTATAGTTTTAACTAACTACCCAAAATCTGTCATCAGAGTACAGACATCACACTACATGGGGAAGTGGTATTGAATTGAACGTTGACATAATTAAATGACAATTGGCTGCACAGGCGGTGATAACAATTATTTAAATCAAGTTTGCGATCTTGATCTAAACACCAGTTCCATTATATACATACATTTGTGACTAAACTAAGCAATGTATAATGTAGAATATGCAGTTCGTTTAGTAGACCGGTTTCGTCTTTATTGGAAACGCTTCACATACTCTACGTACACGTTTTTCTAGCTGAGGACTAAGAATGTTCCATATACCAGCCTCTGTTGTGTTCCAAAGTCATTTTCAGAAAAGCAACTGATGTACGGCTTCAGAGTGAAGGGCCAAGTGAGAATCAAGGCCAAATAAAATTGGTGCACCTGAAATGTAAAGGATTCAAGATTTCACTGACCTACGAGTGCTATCAATTTTCCCGCACAAGAAAATGGCAGAACTATAGCATATGTACAGGCATCCGGGCAATCCTGAACACTCCCTAGACCAGTCTCAGCAAAACTTTGATCGGAGTAGCAACAAACTGATGAAGAAACAACTGCCCAATCGGCATCACTACCACCTCTATCAGTGACAGAAATTTCCCAACTACATGAGCGCTCAACACTGCAATCGGCATACCCTGCGCCGTTAACAAGGGGACGGAATGAATCCGAAGAACAAGACGAAAAGACAACATACGAGGAGAACACATTCGTACGCGTTACAGCCAACCAAGTGAACACGGTCAAAACTCAATACATCAGTATAAAAATGACCAAATCTCGGATATCACTCTGCAATAGAATAAGAACGACCCCTACACACGCAGACACAAACAAAAACTCTTACGCATATAAACTTACAAATCAGCCAAAACAAGAAATAGAAGTAAACGGAAAATCGGTTTTGTTGCCACCTACATAATAAAAGGAATACGCATGAGGTAAGTAAATGAAAATTTGTAAATTGTAGATTAGTATTGTCGAAATAAACAGCCATTATCCACTTTGTGATTAAATGGGTTTTCTCTTCATTATATATATATATATATATATATATATATATATATATATATATATATATATATATATGTGTGTGTGTATATGTGTGTCTGTATAATTAGATAAAGAGAGAGAAAGCGATAGTACGACATGTAAAATCGGATTAACACACAGCGAAGCATTTTCAGAACAAATGCTATATCCGACAAAGCCACGAATCATGGACTGGCATTTTTAAGGAACCAGCAATATTAAAGTGTGACCTGATTACCAAGAATTGCCTTTAAATCTTCACTGGATGAAAATAACGACTGGTGAAATAATATTTTTAAATTACGAAATTGCATAAATGATATGACAAATAACGTAAGATCACACGAACTGCCTCGTTACAAAGAGCGCCGGGACACAATCCATTAGCAAGCGATGAATGCGAAAATGGATAAATGTACTGTGCTATTAAGCAAACATTGTGAAGATGTAAGTGAATTCAAAAGCACCGGGGCTTTCGACCTTGCTTAGACCTTAGACATTAGGAAACTTAATTAAATAGGCGAAACTAACTTTGATACAGTCTTTACCTTGCTGATTTGCACAGGCATACCGAAACAAAACAGTTTCACTTGTACACAAGGTGATGTCTTGAACAAAAAAAATCTGACCACTTACAACAATTTAATAGTCACAATTGTAGGGTATTGTGCTTTGACTAATTTAATCAGCAAATGATCAAACATATAACTAAAACTATAAAAGGGCCACTACTAATGGAATTATGAATGATGCAAGCAAAATATGCGCAGTTATTCAATTTGTTTGAAACAAACAGGCCTTCAAAGATCAGCATTTAACGCACAAATACTGCGCTTGAAATTACATATTAGTTTCATCACGAACTGTCCAGAATTTTCCGCGGACAGGGCTCGAATCTGGGCACGTCTGCATCAGAATCTGTTACAAAAACCACTGAGCCACCCTGGATGAATTTCCTTTTCTACACTATACATTGCTTAGTCTATACTAACAAAATAATGTATATAATGGGTCAGTTGTTTATACCAAGATCGCAACCTAAGCTAAAGTAATGGTTTTACAATTGCTTTCTTAAAAATAGGACTTTATTGCATATCCACACCTATTTGTACATATTCAATATTATTGAATGTGGAATTGTAAATGCATATTCTAATGCTGAAAACTAACAAAAATGCATAAGTATTAAAACGAAGGCTATAATTAAAAGCATAGGTTTGTACATTTTAAAATAAACTCATTTTATAATTAAACGAACATTGGTTGCGCGGGAGGTGATAACAATTGTTATAATCAAGTTTGCGGTCTTGACATAAACACTTGACCTATTAATTACTTACATATGTCAATATAAACTAAGAATTGTATAGTGTAGAAAAGGCAAATCATCCAGTAGACCGGTTTCGTCCTTATTGGGAACTCATCAAGTACTGGCCAGAATTTGCCGCGGACAGGATACGAACCTGGGCACGTCTGCTTCGGAATCCGGTGCTCTAACCACTGAGCTATCCTGCCGCACACTACACTACACACAATTTTCAGTTATATACTAACCAATGTAACTTGGTTAGTCAATTTTTCCTTTAGGTGGAGCTCATATCGCATCCATTTAGACCCAAAGATCCAACTAACCATCCCCAATCTGTCATTACTGAACAGACACCACATTACATGGGGAAGTGGTATTGAAATGAACATTTATATAATTAAACGAAAATTGGTTGCGCGGGTGGGGATAACAATTGTTATAATCCAGGATAAATTGCCTTTTCTACACTATACAATTCTTATTTTATACGGATATATGTAAGTAATTAATGGATCAGGTGTTTATATCAAGTTCGCAAACTTGATTATAAAAATTGTTATCACCACCCGCGCAACCAATGTTCGTTCAATTATATAAATGTTCATTTCAATACCACTTCCACATGTAGTGGGGTGTCTGTTCAGTAATGACAGATTGGGCATGGTTAGATTGAACTTTGTGTCTAAATGGATGCCATACGAGCTCCACCTAAAGGAAAATTAGACTAACCAAGTTATATTAGTTAGTATATAACTGAAAATTGTGTGTAGTATAGTGTGCGGCAGGATAGCTCAGTGGTTAGAGCACCGGATTCCGAAGCAGACGTGCCCAGGTTCGAGTCCTGCCTGCGGCAAATTCTGGCCAGAACATGATGAGATCCCAATAAGGACGAAACCGGTCTACTGGATGAATTGCCTTTTCTACACTATACAGTTCTTAGTTTATACTGACATATGTAAGTAATTAATGGATCAAGTGTTTATGTCAAGACCGCAACCTTGATTATAACAATGAACTCATTTGTTCAAGGAAAGACATTTAAACTTTTAAGTAAATGAAAAACAACGCTAGCCAAATATCAATTTTCATTTGGCCATTCCATCTTTAGACACCGAAGACTTGAAATTTAAGTCAAATTTAACTGTCTGAAGCTAAATGCATGTGGAATTTTTCTGCAAACTAACAACATTTTAACAATAATTGTTTGCGCGGGTGGTGATAACAAATCTTTAAATCAAGTTTGCCAGTTTGAAGTAAACACTAAACACATTGTTTTTAACCAGTCTTCGAATAACATAACAAAACTACCGCCAGCCGCAACGCACTGACGCGCTTGGACCTTCTATGATCATCATCAGAGTACGACGGCAAACTGACTATAGAGGATCAAACCGCATTGAATATATATGGAAATCAAATTTAGATATGCGGCTCTCACCTCCAGCAGTGTCGCATTCATAGAACTTGACTGGAAATGTCGGCTGCACAATTTCTATGCAGTCCCAACATTATGCTGTTAGCAGCTTTCGCCACATATACATATATAAGCAATACAATTTAACAATAATTGATTGCGCGAGTGGTGGTGATTTAAAAAATTGTTACAACCACCCGCGCAATCAATTATTGTTAAATTGTATTGTCTATATATGTATATGTGACGAAAGCTGAAAACAGTTAATGTTCGTGACTGCATAAAAATTGTGCAGCCGACATTTGCAGTCAAGTTCTATGAATGCGAGACTGCTGGAAGTGGGAGCCGCATATCTAAATTTGATTTCCATATATATTCAATGCGGTTTGATCCTCGATAGCCAGTTTTCTGTTGTACTCTGATGATGATCATGGAAGGTCGAAACGAGCCAGTGCGTTGCGGCTGGCGGTAGTTTTGTTATGTTGTTCAACGACTGGTTAAATACAATGGAATTGGTGTTTTACTTCAAGCTCGCAAACTTGATTTAAAGAAATCTAACAACATTATTTGTTTTTCCTCGTTATGTGACTTGGCATAATGAGCATAACCATGCTTTATAATATTATATAAGTGGTGCCCAGCGTACAAATTTGCATTTCATCCTGGGTTATACCCTTGATATTCACGACAACAGAGCATTGATTTTCCAGCGATGTTTTCTCATGGAATTTGTAATGCCGTTGGATATGATCACCTGGCGGTGAAAGGTTTATATTCAGACTATTCCTTTTATGACAGTCTATAATCCAATACTGAAGAGCATCGTCAGCTAATTCTCTCATAAGCGAGAATGTTTCGAAGACATGAAAGCCAGGATTTGGACTTTTAAGGTCAAAGGCTTTTGGATATGCGTGCCATAGGAGTAAAAAATGAGAATTGCTCTAATGTGGTGTTGGCCAAAGTCAGTGACAACCACTAGTATAACTTATCACGAGTCTATTCTTCAAAAAGAAATAAAAAGCTTCTCGAAACTACAAGCAACACAGAAACCATAAAAGAATGTAAAGACATTTATTTGCATTTAAAAGAAAAAGGTTGCACACTGCTTTATTGCAGAAGATAAAAGGGCCTTGTGTTAACCAGCAGGGTTTCACGTTTTCTCTATTTATTTAGATTCATTAAAAATATCTCAACCCGTATTTTACATATTAACCATCAAAATACCCACTAACTTTAATTATACGGTTCATTAGATGATTAATATGGATGCGAAAAGAACACAAAATATGTGCTAATAAATATTTTTCTGGAAAATTAAGAGAAAGGAAGCTAAAATAAATATAAATAGACATCAAGGGATACAGGTAAATTCACATAAAATTACCAAAAGAAACTATTCACTCACAAAAGAAAAGTTGAACATTTTCTTAAAATTAAACTGCTTTTTCTGGCAACAAATACATAAAAAGAAAAGCCAATATGAATAAAGGCATGTCAAATTTTTTTTAAATACACCGTTGCAGTAAGTGAAGAGAAAAGAAATTTTCTTTAAGCTTATTTCATCAAATATACCTATTTGACTCAAAATATTGCAATATCTGTATGCCTAAAGTTAGAAAATATGATGATATAAAAAAATAAAACAACTTGCCAAAAAATGGCACAAGTTATAATTTTATAATTATTTTTACATACCTTCTTAAGCATTTACAAATAAAAAAATACATATTAGATCGAAATAAAACAGCAAACTGATAACGAGCGAGTTTTGAGATGCAAAAACGAAGAATATTCCAGACCATTCCACATACACCATTACAACCAATAAGGCCTTGGCGCCCACACATGGTTCTATATTTAATTAGGTAGGCGTGAAATTTGTTACTACTATTTCTAAAAAAGCTTGTTGGCATGTAGAAATATTGGCACGATAATAATTATGTAATCGATAAAACGATGAAAACCAACGTGAATTTTAAAAAACCGCAATTTTTCAATTAGTAGTGCTCCGCAAATAGACAACTGGTGTCTGATTATTATATTTCACGAGTATCACATTGACAATGTCTGGTAAATAAATTTCTGAGATCTCATTTCTACGCTGTGAAATTGTAGATGCCCAATTAACCTTCTGTATCACATATCCGTAGAAAGTAAATTGCTTTCGCACTGTAGCGAGAAACCACCAAATCGATCGACCCAAATAGCTTATGCATTCATATTGATAATGAAAAATAAATGTGTTGGCATCAACAACTGTTCATCTTTAACTCGCAAATTATTAACATACACATCGTACACAGCTTTGCTGCATAATAGATAAACGGAAGGTCTAGATGAAATTTGTAATTCGTTATTTTATATTTTATAAATAATAACGTTTAATTATTTTATCAATAAATTTTATAAATAGGTGAGGACGATGCTTGAAAGCTGAATTCCACGAGTTTTCTAAAAAAAATGCGCAAGATGTTAACCTGTTTGTTTACTCTCAATAGCAACCAAATCTTAACAGCTTAACTTTATCGGCAACATACCATTGGTTATCAACTGGTTTCTGCCGGAACCTTACAACAACCGGAGCCACTCCATTGCCAGTTTCCTGTGCCGCATTTTTCTGACTCTCTTGCGCAGCTATTGCAGACCTGTGTAACTCTCCAAGCATGTCGACATCGCCAACACCCACGCACAGACTGACCGAAGGAGACGAAGATGAAGAATATGAGTGTGAAGAACCATCGCCGTCGACTTCATCCGCTTCACCTTTTTTCGTCGTTAGTCTTTTAGAAGGCAATATCTGGCTGTCGGTGTCGCCACATAGATCTGTGCGGTTAGTGTTTTCAGAGTACTTTTTTGTAATTGTAGTGGGTAGCAAAGTGGCATCTATATCATCCTGATTTCTGTTTGATACATAACTATCATAATCAGGTAAAGCGGCCTCCGCATTTGTATTATCACTATAATTCGTTGTTTGCCGACAAATTTGTTGTCGGTTGTACAACGGATTAGGCGTGCGATTTTCGTTCTGTATATATTCAAGGGGTTTACATGCCTTATTAGGTGTTTCGGAGGCAAGTCGGCACGCCGGCATTAAATCGACTGGAATCGTACTTTTCCATACCTGTTTCACAGTTGCAAATAATCACACATAAATTAAGCAAAAAGTAAGTCAATGCTGAATTACAAATCAGGAAATAACTGGAATGCTCTTGTATTGATACATTGCAGCGGTAGCAGAAACAACGCTGGTTTGCGGCAACGGGGCGTGAACATTAGCTTCTTTGCGAAAAATAGTTTACATTTTTTTAGATTTAACATTATGCGTTCAACAACAACTGACACACATAACTCAGAGATCGTTTAGTTGTATGACTTATAAACTCGTGGCGAAATCCGCAAATAATTCATGTTCGTGACTGTATGGAAGTTGTGCAGGCGACATTATCAGTCAAGCCAAATGTATGCGAGACTACTAAAATTCAGAGCCTTATATATATATATATATAT
>JAQBSW010012272.1:0-17314 GCA_029291075.1 Eudiplozoon nipponicum | reverse complement strand
GTATGTTTCACAACTTTTCTTTGTACAGCTTCTATCATATTAGACACACCCTTTGTTAAAGGATTCCAAGTAGCGGCAGCATATTCTAGTATCGGTCTAATACATATTATGAACATTTTATATTTTATTTTATTCGATAATATATTTCTATTTATTAGTGCCCATCTGTTCTTGGCAATGCCTACTATCCTCTCAACATGTCTCTCAGCAGAAGCCGTACAATGAATAGTTATGCATAAATCTTTAACTTCTTGCATAAGTTTTATCTCAAAAACATCATTAATCTCAGCATCATGAAAATAAACATAATTAAATTCTGTTCTGTTACATATTTTTAAAGCTCTCGTCTTTTTACTGTTTATTCTCAGATCTAGTGTTAACAAGTATCTACTTAAATCATACAAATTTAGTGTAACATTATTTTTAGAGAATTCGACATTTTTTGGATCAATTGGAAAGATTATTTTTAAATCATCAGCGAATTTGCAAACTCGAATGTTAGGGATTTTAGTTTCCGAATGTGCAAATACAATTTTAAATAAAATTGGCCCCAAACTTGATCCCTGTGGAACTCCACTTGTTAAACTTTTCGATTTATATATCAAATCGTTTACTTGAATACTCATTCTTCGATTATATAAATAGTATCTAAGTAATCTAAAAATATTCGGATCAATATTCAATAAACTAATCGCATTCAAAATAGCATCAAAATATATAGAGTCAAAAGCTTTTGAGATATCTATAAATACAATTAATGCATCTAACTTATTCTCATCTAATGTAATTACATGTTTCCACATAGAAAGCATATTGGTAGTTGTCGATCTATCCTGCGTAAAGCCATACTGACATATATCAAAATCTGCCGGCAACATACGCTCTAAATGATCTAGTATCAATCGTTCCATTATCTTCAAAAACGAATGGATAATAGAGATTAGTCTATAAACACTGGCGCACGTTGGCTTACTTACTTTTGGCAACAGCTTAGCTACTATCGTTAGTATATCGATTGGTAATTTCCCATTCTTCAAAATTCTATTTATAAAGTTGCAGAGAACATTCCTAAATGTTAAGGGTAATTGAATCAGATTATCAATCGAAATACCAAGGTGATCTTTTTGTTTTTTTGATTTGATTTTTAACATCACTTTTATCAATTCATCACTGTCAATAACAAGTCCTGGTTCCTGGTCTCCCAAAGGGTCAGATAGTTCTATAAAATTACTTTCATTCTGTGGATTACATATCAAATTGCCAAATACTTCGTCCAATTCAAAGAGAAATTCATACTCATTTTTATCCACAGGTAATATAAGCTTTAACATTTCTTTATATTTACTGTAATCTGTGAGGAGTTTGTATCCTAGTCTAGGATTACTCTTCATTTTGGCCAAAATAATTCGTTCTTATCTTTGACGGATTATCAGCAGTAGTGAATTAATTTCTTTATCAACCAAATCTAACCTCATTATTTTTTAGATTACTTAAATACTATTTATATAATCGTAGAATGAGTGATTAAGTAAACGATTTGATATCAAAATCGAAAATAGTAACAAGTGGAATTCCACATGGATAACATTTGGGGCGAATTTTATTTAAAATCGTTTCTGCGCATTTCGAAACAAAGATCCTCAACGGCCGAGTTTGCAAATTCGCTAATGATTTAAAAATAATTTTTCCAATTGATCCAAAAAATGTCGAATTCTCCAAAAATAATGTGACATTAGATTTGTATGATCTAAGTAGATGTAGAGGCCCTTTGGTCACTACCATAAGAGAGTCTCTGGGATGCCAGGCCCGGAAAATCCATATATGCGGTATGATCATCTGATTTGGAACACTTAAGTTCCTCTGAACTATCTGTTAAGCTACAATCCTTAAGTCTACTTGCTAACTGCTCTGTATCCTCAATATTAAATAAACCAGCCATAATATTATTAAATTACTTGCAGAATTTATATATTATATTAATTCAACTTACCAGGATACTTGTTCACAGTTTACAGAACACGGTGGTTAACCTTAAAACAAATATCCACGTCAATTACCTGAAGCAAATTTGTTAGTAGGAGTATTTTTGCGGGGTAGCTATCTTGTTCGTGATTCTGTACCCTTCCTACATAACCATGGTGGCTATTATTACTACCCTTACTCATAATCAATCTCTGATCTTTTTCGGATGTTTGATGTGAGAAGGAAAAAATGAGTTGTCACACGTATATTGTACACAATGTTGCAAATAGAAATAGAATTCACAGTTAGTCCCAATTGACCATGTTATGGTCGACAATAAAAGCAAATTTTAACACAAATGAATGTCTTAAACACCAGTCACAGTCAAACTAAATTGTCCATATTCGAGACTGTAGAAGTTAAAATGAGCTCTGTTTGTAAAGAAACATATTTTACACACAAGCAGTTATTCTTTCTCAAATGTCTGAATTGAAATGAATATATGCAACCGATTGAAAATACATGATGATATGAACATAGTCACTGTTAAAAGTTGTCACTGAAAATGAATGTGTGTAATCCGTGTAAAGACTTCAATGACAAAACTCACAAATGTTTAGTTCACTGCTTGCTATGTTTTTAACTCATGTCATTATTATAATCCATTATTCTCTGAAATTCGGAATGGCACAGTTAACTGTAAACAGTAAATCCCTCACGTAAATTGCGAATAATCCAACTGAGCGAAATAAATCCACTGTGACACAATAGTCCACCGCGTGTTTCATCCGTATCGCGCGCGGTTCTGTCTATTTCATAAAAACCCTATTAATTAAAAATAAAATTTCAGTTCAAGAAATCTCAATTAAAACTGCTTGAAACTAACAGAGATTGTTTCTAAAAGTTAGAAATAATGTGGAACAGAGTTAGATTATTTGACCTAAAAGCACTGTATTTGTCAAATCGAACATCGTTGGGTTGTAACGCAGGCCGCATTATTTATGTTGTTCTTTTCGCTGATAATTAAAAAAACAAGCTATAAAAATATTAAAATAATTTATTAGAAAAGATATCGACAAGACAAGTCAAAAACTTCGACAATATGAACAAAAGAACTTCCAAAAAAATTTACAATATTTTTTTCAAAAATAGTATATTGTTTTACGAAACCAGCGATAACATCGAATGTCCAAAAATAAAAACTGATTTATTTTTATATGAGGAGTTAATTGATGTCCAATAATTAAATTAACCTCGACATACACCCTCATGTTTAAGATGATTAACCATACATGATGTAGTCCTCATTCTTCGGTTTCTTGATGACTCTTCCAGAACGAGTTTCAACAAGTTGTGCTGGTACTTCACTAGATTTCATTTCATATTGCATTGTTCTTTATTCTCAGTTGTCTTGGTTTTAATCTTTACTTCTTTTCCATATTTGTTCGACCCTTCCTTTTTCTCACACACTTTCGAGTCACATCTCGCCTCAGCTTCTGGATACTTTGATGGATACTGTTCCTCAGTCTCCTCCTCCGTCCATATAAACTGTGGAATGCAGCGATCCAGTGTTACACATTCTACTGTGCCATTTACTTCTATAAATGCATTTTTATCAGTCATATGATTGACTTTAAATGGCCCCTTATAGAACGGAGTCAGATGCCAGCTTTAAATCTGAAGGTACATAGTATTTAGACTTTGGACTTCAATTTTGGTTGGAGCTAAACGACACATTTTATCTTTCAATACTCCAACAAACCAATCCAATGAACTAGAGGCCAAATCGAGACAACTTGGAGCTTCTATTAGAAGATCTCCAGGTAACCTCAATGGCTCTCCATAAACAAGTTCTGCTATGGATGTTCCTAACTGAACTCTGTATCTGTTTCGCATTGCCAACAAAACTATGGGCAAATCATGTATCCAACTGGATCCACCGGTGCAGCGTAATGCAGCCTTCAGCTCCCTGTGCAGTCTCTCAACCATCCCATTAGCTCTGAGATTATAAGCACATGTATGTCTTACTTCTATCCCCATTGTATTCAATGATCTGATAAACAGTTCAGACATAAACTGACTACCACGATCAGTAGTTACCCTTACCGGTACACCATATCGCGATACCAAATTATGCAAGAACATAAGTAAGACTTCTTTGGATGTCATGTCCTTCAGGATTGCTACCTCAAACTACGACTGAAACGATCGACCATCGTGAGTGAATACTTCTGACTGAATTCATGTAGCTGTTGAATTACCTTATATCTTAATTCTAACGGTACATAAGGTCTGGGTTGGCTCCTGGAGATTTCACATAATAACCACTTATCTCCAATCTTCCTGTGTGTATATGTAGGATTCTTTTCCAACACAGCTACTAAAGGATCAAGACCTTGTGCTTCCATCAATTTCTGGACAAAATCATTAGAAGATACGACAGAGCACACGAGTGACTCCGAACGAATCATATCTTCATCTGAAACCTCTGGTCTACTGAGAGTATCTGCCACCACATTCTCTTTTCCTGAGATATTACTAATGGTAAAGTCAAACTCAGCGAGTCGGGTTATTTGTGAATTCACCCGCCGAGAATAATTTAGCCTATTCGCTTTCCCAAAGTTACTTAACAACGGTTTATGATCAGTTAATATCATAAACTGATGTCCATCTAGGTAGTGCTCAAAATGCAAAACTGCAGAATAAACTGCTAGTAACTCCTTTCCAAACGTATCATATCGCTTCTCGCGATCTTGGAGTTTCTGATTATAGAATCCAATCGGCCTGACTATACCATTATCCCGTTGATGTAACACTGCTCCTATGGCTACATCAGAAGCATCTGTGACCAGCTCAAACGGCTTAGTCCAATCCACAGGTGCTAATGTGGTTATTTGGCTTAACAGATCTTTGGCCCTCTGGAATTTTTCCTTGTCGTCTTGGCTAAAATTAATAGGCCAGGACTTCTTGATCGTGCTCCGTTCACGAACTAAATGTCGAGTTAGCGACCTCAAAATTCCAGCTAAACCTGGTATGAAACGACGATAGTAGCTAATCATGCCCAAAAATCTACGCAACTGGCGTACAGTTCTGGGATCTGGCACATCCTTGATTGCTTGTACCTTGTCTTCCAAGGGCTTGATTCCATCCTTGGAAATAGTTTGTCCAAGAAATTTTACGGTAGAGCAACCAATCCTGCTCTTTTCTGGTTTCACTACCAATCCATAATGTTCCAGCTTAGACAAAACAACGTCCAAGTGCTCCCGGTGTTCCTCCCTAGATTGACTATATATAATGATGTCATCTATATACACTCTTGCAAATGGACATTCTTGAAGAACTTCCTTCGTCAGACGCTGGAATGTCTGACTTGCATTCTTCAAACCAAAAGGCATACATAAGAATTCATGCGATCCTCCTCCAGGGAATCGCACTCCTGTGAGCGGTACAGATTCTGTCTCCATAGGTACTTCATAGTACGCCTTCTGCAGATCTAAAGTTGTATATACCTTATACCCCATAATATCCCTGAGCAAAGTACTCCGGTTCGGTAGAGGATACAAATCGCCTTTCGTTACCGAATTCAATAGACGATAGTTACCACAAACCTTCCATTGACCTGGTTCAGGTTTGGGAACAACCACTATTGGAGATGCAAAGTTGGAATTTGAACGCCTACAAATTCCTTCTTCTCTCAACCGCTTAAATTCTTCAATAGCAACCTGCTGCTTATGTTGTACTAAAGGTTGAGTCTTTGGTGAACAAGATAGTGGTTCTACCAACCCGATTTGGTGTTATATGCCTGTCTTCAAACCCTTCCTCTTGGCATTGAATGGTAGAAACACGGCCAGGTGTTTCTCGATGACATCCACCAAGTCATCGGCGACGACGGGTCTGGGTAGTCTCACTGACCTAACTACTAAGGTCCCAGTCTCAGCATAAGTCACTATCCCAGTGCCTTGTCCAATGGTCCTAGATTTGGGATCTAAAGCGAAATTAAAATGGATCCAAAGGTCCATCCCGATGATGTTATCCTTTATATCAGCGACCAGAAAATTCCACGTAAATGGAGATTTCTGTCCCAATGTCGCTGACAATTCTTTAACCCCCTTAAACTCAATTGGACTTCCATTAGCAGCCCATAGTTGATAATCGATTGTGGGGCTATCTAATTCCACCACATAGGATCGAAATGTACTCACCTCTGCACCCGTGTCTATTAAGAAGTTTAACCCGCTAAGTTCATCTGTTATAACGAACTTATTGTTACTATAACCAGCAACCTCTTTAAGATTACCTTCCAGCCGAAATCTAACAGATTTACGGACTGTATTACCGCGCGTTTCTTCCATCGAAGCTTCCGAACCTAACTTCGATGATTTTAGTATGCCTCGAATATGCATACCTTGGAGCCTTGCATGCGCAACCCCCCTACGGCTCCTATTAGCGGGGGCTCCATTAGTTTTCCGGCAGCTTCGACCAGGCTACAGGAAGACTACTTCCTTTCCATCGGGGACCACCCAACTTTGGAAACGTGCATCCCCCTCCTGACATTTTCCAAACTCGGCGTATTTACGATGCGATATGCACCACTCGCGTGGTCCTTGTACACTCTCACGCGATTCGCCTCTCCAATGCTTGGAATTTGAACGTTGACTCCGAGAATTTACCCTACCTCTGTTGGAACTTTCCTTATTGTTTTTTATCCAACCCACATCCCTGCGGAGGGTACTTAATTCATTCTCTATGGTCAGGAGTCTCTCTGAGAGATGTCTGAGTTGCTGCTCCAGGCGTGAATCTGCGGTTACTGCATACACCTTAGGTTCCTTCTGACGATACACTTTGTCCAAGCCCTTTGAGCTTCTTTGGCCACTCTAGTTCCAATGTATCATAGACATCCAAGGTGGCTCTTAGTCTAGCAGGCAATTCTGCTACAAATATACTATTTATAACTTCCTCAGATATATCAAGCCCGATGGATTTTGAAATAAGTCTGTCATAAAATTCAGATGGAAGTAGATTTCCCATCTTTTCCTGACGTAACAAGTCAGTCATCCGTTCAATCCTCTCGGGTTGATATCGTCCATGGAGTTCTTCGACTAGAAGCTCAAATGCATTTGCCGGTTGGTTCTCAGTAACAAATTTCCTGAGTCTAAATAGATTCTTTTTTAACGGCTCAGGTAAACTTCACCAGGTCGAGGCAAACCTTTCTATAGGGTCGGTCATTTTTTTTAGTTTAAAATAAAATTTTGCTTATTCGACCCATTCAGAATGGTTGTCTGGTCTGTACATATTAAGTTTAACATGGCTACCCATAGAATTGCGGCAAAAGTGATTATCTACATCATATCTTTCCGCATAGAGGATCTTAGCACGGTCGCTATTTTTTGTAGAGGCCCTTTGGTCACTAACATAAGAGAGTCTCTAGGATGCCAGGCCCGGAAAATCCATATATGCGGAATGATCATCTATCTTGGAACACTTAAGTCCTCTGAACTATCTTTTAATTTACAATCCTTAATTCCACTAGCCAACTGCTCCATATCCTCAATATTTAATAAACCAGCCATGATATTATTAAATTACTTGAAATTTATATATTATATTAATTAAGCTTACCAGGATACGCTGATATTCACGGTTTACAGAACAAGACGAGGGTTTGACCTTAAAACAAATATCCACGTCAATTACCTGAAGCAAATTTGTTGTTCTTTTCGCTGATAATTAAAAAGAACAAGCTATAAAAATATTACAATAGTTTATTAGCAATGATATCGTAGATGGAACCACGCAGTGTTCCGCTTGTACGCTTCAGCAACCCAGAAAAAAAATCTTTTTACCTTCGACAAGACAAGTCAAAAACTTTAACAATATGAACAAAACTAACAAAAAATTTACAATATTTTTTTCAAAAAATACAACATTGTTTTACGAAACCAGCGATAACATCAAATGTCCAAAAATAAAAACTGATTTATTTTTATATGAGGAGTTAATTGGTGTCCAATAATTAAATTAACCTCCACACAAGTAATTTAATAATATTATGGCTGGTTTATTAAATCTTGAGGATACAGAGCAGTTAGCAAGTGGACTTAAGGAATGTAGTTTAAAAGATAGTTCAGAGGAAATTAAGTGTTCCAAATTAGATGATCATACCGCATATATGGAATTTCCGGGCCTGGCATCCCAGAGGCTCTCTTATGGTAGTGTGGAGGAAGTTAAATCCTCCGCCATATGTAAAATAACATTGACTGATAAATTTAAACCACCATGGCTGATTGTAACGAATTTTATTTAAAAAGAATTTTTTCTTTTTATTTTCCAGAACATTCTTTGTTTAAATACTTGACTTTGAATTGTGCGCCATTTTCAGTTTTCGAGTGTCTCGCACCTCGACTGGTCTTATTTATTTTGGTCTGCTGCATTTTTAACATTTTTCTCTAGTAACACGAATACATCTCAACAATATATTCCTACTATAATTGCCTTTTATTCTGATATTATATCATACAGAAAAGAGACGTTCTGGAACAGGTAATTTGATAATTCTGTTGTTCACGTATATCTCCTTCCAGATTATTTGTTCGGGAATTAATACGATTCTACTTTCGCATTCCGATTGCCTAACATTAAGTGTCGATTTACTTGTTAAACCAATAAGACATGGGAACCGATATTAAATTTGAGGACACAAGTAGGTTAGTGCAGGATATGGCGGAATTGAACCTAGGAGATGTAAATGGAAATATAAGCATATCAGACTCTACTGTGAATTTGAGGACTTCAAGCGATCTGGCATCTATGGGGCTCTCAGACTCGAATAGGTTAGGGGCCTCAACAGTAGTGACCAAAGGGCCTCTACACGAGCTATTCACTGGCGAATTTGAATAAATTTATTTGTATTAATTTTTTGTGACTAAAGTCAAATCTAAGTGGAAAACTTGATAAGTATTTTAAAACCACGTCAGAGAAACACTTCAGTTGCTCTAGTCGTGGCGTAGGAGCTTTAAAGTTTAGAATATGGCAATTGAGATGAGTTCATTGGTTGGCAAGAATGGAGCCCTTACGCGTGGTGTTCAGCTGACAAGTTTAATAGGTTAGCCTCCTTGGAAAAATAAAAATTTATTAGTTTTGTAGATAATGCTAATACGCAGAAGGAAATGGACTTTATGCCTGAGAGGCATTCATCAGATAAAATCAAAACATTTATAAATGAACATTGTCTCTAAATAATATGTAATGATTAATTAATTAGAATCTTCATTTTATTAATATACCTTTTTAACTTAGACATGCATGTCTGCAAATTCAGGCTCTTCTCTTTTTCCAAACGCAAATCATTAATAAGTTTCTTTATTTCCATTTCCATATTTTTCACTTGCGTTGACCGGAATTTACCTAACATAAAATATAGCTCATACTTACAGAATCCACATTCGGATACATACGACTGCGAAGATTCATTGTGAAAGAATAATTTCTCTTGAAGGTCTACATTAAGTCTAGCATTAATATTACCCTTATTTTTTAACCGAAGTGTTTCGATTTCGCTATGCAATGCTGCTAGCATTGCTTCATATTGCGATCTAACATAAATAATAGTTTTATCTTCGGGATAATCCACAAATTTGTAAAAATTCTTATCATCATTTTTTAAATCAATGGAGTTTGTATTGTTTGTTTGTCCCTTGCTTGTTGTGGCATTGTTCACCAACAACATTTGGGCTCGTAGAAACTGCGAATTATCAACAACGAGCATATTTTAAGTTTTAAATATAGTATTTGTTGAGATTAACAAAAATCTACCGGTTTGCATATTATAAATTATAAGAATAAGAAAAGATAAAATATTTATAAACGAGATATTTCCGCCAAGCTAATGTGCATAACCTAACACTTTCAAAAATTTAATTGTTAATTTTTTCTATTTTTTTAAAGATTTTATGTAATATATAATTTTAAAATTATGTTCATTAACGAAATCTGCTGATTAATATGATTCGTAGGAAAATTTGACTTTAGCGGAAGTGTCAATAGAAGCAAAGTAGCAACTAATTGATGAAAACAATAAACATGTGTAAACGCCCCGGCTTCAAGTAAATGCCGTACGACGTTACAAACTCGGTTAAGGTGCTCTGAATAGAGATTAGTTACTGATATGGGGGCCCTTAAGAGGGCCGGGTAATGCGTTCGCTTTAAGTATTCTGCGTTGAAGATGTCCTAGAGCCTTGGGTGGACTCTGGTTGATTTGTTGCTCCCGTGGTTGAGCTGTGATCGTGTTGTGGATGGTGTCCTGCAGGTCCTGCACTCAATTGGCTCGTCTCTCCGGTATCCCGCAACAAGATGAGTAGATACTGACAGCCGACAGAGCGCACATGTATTGACAACCGACAGAACGCACACGCGTGAAGCAGGTAGAAGGCAAATGCCACAACTGACTTGCATGGTAAATTACCGTGCTTAAATAGCATGCAATATGTGTACTTGCATACTATTGGTTAAACGTGGTTAAACGTGGTTAAACGGCAATTTGCTTTTTTCTCATTGGTGCAACGTAAATAAATTTGAATTTAATTTACGCAATATGTCGGCGAATGATTTGTGTCGTTACAACACTTTCCTCTCTGAAAGAAAAAAATATTCCTCTCTGCGAGGCTAGATAAGAAATGCATGACAGAGTTCGAATCAAGTTAAGCAAAAATATGATGAACCATAAGTGCTGGGCTTAAATATGCTTGTTGGTTGCCTCAACAATGATATGATGCCAGGTAACCACTAGGAATTGCTACACAAATTGTTAGCTCTAGTGGACGGTCATAGCACGTGAGGCAAAATAGAGCAGTGTAAGTTTTTTGGAGCCGCAGCGTGAAGATTTCGAGGTAAATCGCCTCTGAATTTGCCAGGTTTAAGTTAAAAACCTAAGCAGGTTGGATCGTTGTCAATGTGTTTGTATACGACCAAAGGAGCTAGAGTGCTCGACGTTGTGGTCATGACATTTGTAGAGTGGTCTTTGTGAAATAGATAAAGTTGAGATATGCATTGAAAGTGGCCTGTACCATGATATGAAGCTGATCACTACTTAGTGTTGCTACACGAAAGCGTTAGCTCTAAGTAGCTGGTCATACCAAAATAGGCAGTGTAATGTCATGTGTGAGAAATACATTATAATGTAAAATATATATACATTAAAATCAAAGGTAATTGCATAAAAATATGTACACGAACATTGCCTCAGAGATGGCATAATACCAAAGAACTGTTCAAAAATGCTACACAATTGTTAGCTAAGAACAGGTGGTTATGCCACGTGAGACAATTACTAAAAATTAACGTAAAGTTAAAAAAATTTTATAGTTAAATGTTAATGTTTAAAAAAATTAATTACGCGTTATACAAAGCAGGTTGAGATTGTGGGCAGACGGAGCCTGAGACGTGTGTAGAAGGTTGAACGCTCTCAGGATCAGGTGGTTCGATAAACGGTTTTAACCTGTCTATGCTTACTGATGTCGGTGTAGCGCCTTGCATAATGATGAAGTATTTTGGCTGTTTTAGTAAAATCGGGTAAGGACCGCGATACTTGGGTTGTAGTGGTGCAACAGCATTATTGTTGCGAACGAGTACTCTCTTGCAGCTGTGGAGCTGTGGGTGAACGAAGACTGGACGAGGCGTGTGTCTCGGCTGCTGTTCGGACATGTTACCGAAATGAAGTCGAAGGCGGGTAGCTTCGTTTTGTGGGTCATCTTGTGCCGGTAGTAGACGTGGGAGCTGACTAGGCAGGCGTAGATCCATGCCATACAAGAGTTGTGACGCAGACGTTTTAATGGATTCTCGAGTACGAGAACGCATGGCCAGCAGAACTAAAGGTAGTGCATCGACCCAGTTGCCATTAATGGACGAGGATGCTAAAGCTGCTTTGAGTTCCCTATGCATTCTCTCTACCATGCCATTAGCTTGGGGATGGTAGGCAGTCGTCTGGCGTAAGATGCATCCCATGTACCGCAAGGTGGTTTTGAAACGATCAGATGAGAAGCAAGTGCCTCTGTCCGTGATGACCTCATTGGGAACACCATAATTGGATATCCATGCAGAGATAAAACCGTTAGTTACTTCGTCTGCAGAAATGGTGCCAAGAGGTAATGCCGCAGGCCACCGTGTAAATCTATCAATCATAGTTAGGAGGAAGCTGAAACCTTGAACCTTTGTCAGATGAACTATTTCGATGTTGACGATGGCTATGCGAGAAGTAGTTCGGAAATGATACAACTTAGAACGAGCGTGCCGTATAATCTTGTTTTTCTGGCAAATGGCACACTCGGAGACAAAACGTTTAGCGTTCTGCCTGAGCCTGTGATCCCAAAAACGATTTGTAAGAGGTCGGACAATCACCTTGCTTCCTAGGTGAGAAATCGATTGAATTGAATCAAAAACTGCTATCTGAAGGCTGGTTGGCAGAACTGGCTTGTTGGGCCGCGTACTCGTGAAATAAACAATATGTAAGCATTCCGAGAGACGGAATATGAAATTGGTGGGGTGACGGGCTACTGATCTTTGAATGTGAGTGTCACAGCGCTGTTCCGTTTGCAGGAGGGATGGCGTTATTGCAGGTTCAATGAAGGTCACGGAGCTGACAGTGAATGGTGACGGCGAAGGTGGTTGTAGCGAGATGTCTGACCTGGAAAGGGCGTCTGCAATTAAGTTTTGTTCGGCCTTGACATGAAATATGTCAAATTGTCATTCGCTTAGACGTGAAAGCTGTCTTTTAACTCTGGCAGGTTACTTGGCGATAGTTGAAGTTGCGTTTCGAAGTGCGCTAACTAATGGTGCATGATCTGTGAAAATAAAAAATCTGCTGCTACCAATGCTGCTGATAAAATGGCGCACTGCATCGTGAATGGCGAGAAGTTCTCGACCGAAAGTGTTGTATCTCGTTTCTACTGGTTGGAAAGTACGCGAGTAGAAACAGATTGGCTTCCGAACTCCGTCGATCTCTTGTTCCAACGTGACTCCAATAGCGAATTCAGAAACATATGTCATGAGTATAAATGGTCGTTGAAAATGCGGATACATTAGCATTGTAACATTTGCTAACGAGTTGATGAGAAGTCGAAATAATTCCTCGTCTTCAGATTACCAAGTAATGATGGAGTTCTTGCATTGTCCTTTTTGATTCCACAGGTACCTACACAAAAGGATAAATTGACCTGAAAAGCCGGGAAGAAACTTGTGATAGTAGCTTAGGACACACAAAATATTCTTCAACTCGCTAACAGTCTTCGATGACTTCATATTCCTGATTGAATTTGCCTTCCAATGCAAAGGTTGAATACCATGTGGCGTGGTACAATGCCCTAGGATGTCCACGGATGCAGTTGCAATCTGCATCTTGTCACAATTGATCTTGAGTTTGTGGATAAGTGTGAGAGGACATTTTGTAAATGCTTGTCATGAGATTCTATGTCTGGGCTGAATACCACTATGTAATCGAGATATGACATGCAATAAGCGGCGTCGTCTCAAGGTATGTTTTCCATGAATCTTTGAAATGTCTGTGTAGCACACTGAAGTCCGAAAGTCAAGTAAAGGTATTCGAAATGGCCAAATGGAGTGATGACCGCAGTCTTTACAATATCTTATGGCGCTACCGGGATGTGGTAGTAGGCTTGTCTGAGGTCAATCACTGAGAAGAAATTGCTGTCGTTGAGTTTTTCAAGTAAAGTGTTAATATTTGGAATAGGATATGCATCAGATTTTGTCACTGAATTTAGCTTACGGTAGTCTCCGCAGGCTCTGTACGATCCGTTTGATTTTGAGACTAAGTGCAGTGGTGACGCCCATGAACTTTTGGATGGTCTGATGATTCCCTCTTCCAAAAGCCTTGAGAATTCCTCTTGGGCAGCTTTCAGCTTAGCAGGAGCCAGTGGTCGCTTCTTGAGTGCAATAGGTTGTCCTTCTGTGACGATGTGGTGCATCGTGTTGGAGACTCGTAGCTCTGACTTGTTAAGATCGAAAAGCGATTTGTATTTTCGAAGAGCTGCTGATATCTCTGCTGAATGATGCACTGGGGTTGGCTGAATGACCTGTAACTCCAAACGCTCGGAGGCAAGTGTCCAAAAACTTTGCTCAAGTCCGGTGGAAGGGTCGATGATCTTTTGATTGGCAAGATCAACAATGAGCCGAAATTTTAGAAGGAAATCAAGGCCTATTATATTATGTGAGACCTTGGCAATGATGAAGTTGTGGGAAAATTCACGTCGTAGACCTATGTTGAGTGTGCGGTACCGGCAGCCATATGTTGGTATGGGCTCGCCTGTAGCTGTTGCGAGAAGAACGCCTAGCGACATATCGGCCATTGAATCACCTTTGAGAACTGAGACTGCCGCACCTGTGTCTACGATGTACTCTTCGCCAGTTTTGAAATCAAGAAGGTGCAGAAGTTCGTTTGGCTGTTTGGCCGGGTCATGCAAACAAGTAGGCTGGTGATTGCGACCGGCATTGTCTGTTTGGTTCTCTATGTGAAAAATTCGGCGTGGACGAAAAGAGTCGACAGGGATGTCGGATTGTAGTTGGCTTCTTCCCTGTAGCGCCGTTGATGCCGTTGATGTGCAGAAAGTACGGTCTTCTACTTCCTGCGCCAGACGTTTCCCGATACTGATGCACCCTTGTGCCTGCGGTCTGTTGTCCTCTCCGTCAGCTGTGGAAATTGACACTCATTCGGAAATTCTTCGGAACGACAAAGACAAACTTGGCAAGCATAAAAAACTTCTGGTGGTTATAACACCAGTTCTTTGGGGCATATTTATTAAATGATTGCGGAGATCTCGATCGCCGCCTACCATTATAATTTGACTTGGAAACGAATTTTGGTCGAGCATTCACATGATTTATCTCCGATTTGGTAATGGCCAATCCTTCTAGAACTTTGGCCATGTTCGCCACTGTTCTCTCTAAGGAGGAGATTCTATCATCTTGCGGGGGTGAAGAAAAGGATGATGGATTCACTTTGGGTTCCAAAACCCTATATTCTAACTCACATCTCTCAGATAAGTCATCTATAGAGAGAGTGTTGGGGAGCTGTCTGGCAAAGAGTTTTAATGTTTGGGGAAGATTGTTAATAAAAACAACCTTAGCCTCATGGTCAGAAATGTTGGTTTTATACCAACGTTTCCGTAATTCCCTCAGTATTTCTATGGGGCCAAGATTTGGCATATCTAACTGCGCATATTTGTTTATTATCTGCTCAGTTTCCGTGGGTCCAAGCAAGGATTCTACCTCGTTTTGTAGGCCCAAAATGGGATTAGGTAGCTTCCTAATGGCCTCAAGCTTAGGATAAATCCGTCGCTGCAATTCAGAAGGTAGTTTAGCAAAAACCTTCGACAGTTTTTGATGACTGTCATAATCAGGAAACGGGGAGAAAGCGGAGTCTACGCGCATAAAAAATAGCTCACTATCTCCATCCCAAACAGGAACATCAATATCTAAAATTGGACCTGACATTTTAACAATCTTACGGGATCTTAAAAGCATAAATTTATAAGCAATATGAAAATATATAAATAATTTTTAACGAAACGCTTACCCACAAACAGCTTCCACAGTTGAGTTTGACGAGTACATAGGTTGCCGTTTCGTACGTAGGAAAGTTAAATAGAGGCCCAGTTGGCCTTTGACGACAATGTATTATAATTATCCCCACAAATCCACGAATATATACCCAACAGATTTCCCAGAAAACCACGATCAGGGTAAAGAAAACACAAATGTCAATCTATTTATCCCAAATAGATGAAAAAGGAAGTCAATTTTATTTATACCAAAAAAATCAGAACAATAATCAATATCCTGGCGCGGTCGCCAATTTTGTAAACGCCCCGGCTTCAAGTAAATGCCGTACGACGTTACAAACTCGGTTAAGGTGCTCTGAATAGAGATTAGTTACTGATATGGGGGCCCTTAAGAGGGCCTGGTAATGCGTTCTCTTGAAGTCTTCAGAGTTGAAGATGTCCTAGAGCCTTGGGTGGACTCTGGTTGAGTTGTCGCTCCCGTGGTTGAGCTGTAATCGCGTTGTGGATAGTGTCTTGCAGGTCCTGCACTCAATTGGCTCGTCTCTCCGGTATCCCGCAACAAGATGAGTCACGGATGTAGTTAGTTGTTGGTGAAACTATCAAATCACCAGCGTAGGTATTGACAGCCGACAGAACGCACACGCGTGAAGCAGGTAGAAGGCAAATGCCACCACTGACTTGCATGGTAAATTACCGTGCTTAAATAGCATGCAATATGTGTACTTGCATACTATTGGTTAAACGTGATTAAACGTGGTTAAACGGCAATTTTGCTTTTTTCTCATTGGTGCAACGTAAATAAATTTGAATCTAATTTACGCAATATGTCGGCGATTGATTTGTGTCGTTACAGGATGTGTAACGACACAAATTAATGGCTGACATATTGCGTAAATTAAATTAAATTTTATTTACGTTGCACCAATGAGAAAAAAGCGAAACTTGCCGTTTAACCAATAGTGTGCAAGTAGACATGGCATGCTATTTAAGCACGGCAATTTACCATGCAAGTCAGTTGTCGCATTTGCATTCTGCTTTGCGTTACGCGTGTGCGTTCTGTCGGCTGTCAATACCTACGCTGGTGATTTGATAGTTTCACCAACAATTGGCTACATCCGTGACTCATCTTGTTGCGGTATAACCAGCGAGACGAGCCAATTAATTGCAGAACCTGAACGACGTTATCCACATCGTGATTACAACTCTACAACAGGAGCAACAACAACCAGAGTCCACCCAAGGCTCTAGGACATCTTCACACTCTGAATAATTCAGGAGAACGCACGACCAGGCCCTCTTAAGGGCCCCCTATCAGTAACAAATCTCTATTCAGAGCACCTTAACCGAGTTTGTAACGTCGTACGGCATTTACTTGAAGCCGGGGCGTTTACAAAATTGGCGACCACGCTAGGATATTGTTTATTGTTCCGATTTTTGTTGGTATAAATAAAATTAACTTACTTTTTCATTTATTTGGGAATAAAATCGATTAACATTTGCGTTTTCTTTACCGTGATCGTGGTCTTTTGGAGATTTTGTTGGATATATATTCGTGGATTTTTGTTGAATTTTTTGGGGGGGATATAATAATAATACATTGGCATCAAAGGCCAACGGGGCCTCTGTTCATCTTTTCTACGTACAAAA
The DNA here is from genome assembly GCA_029291075.1 of Eudiplozoon nipponicum. NCBI lineage: Eukaryota > Metazoa > Platyhelminthes > Monogenea > Mazocraeidea > Diplozoidae > Eudiplozoon > Eudiplozoon nipponicum. Next base: position 137 of record JAQBSW010012272.1, on the reverse strand, counting down.
CAGTACCGTACGTACTCGACAGGCTCAATTGCGGATAATTTCAATTTTTGGAAGCAGTTACTGTGACGTGCTTTTGTTCTGCGCTCATTCACCTGTGGAAGCTTTTGTGTGGGTAAGCGTTTCGTTGAAGTATATTT
>JAQBSW010012271.1:0-17314 GCA_029291075.1 Eudiplozoon nipponicum | reverse complement strand
ATAAATACATACATACAGACACATACATACATACATACATACATACATACATACATACATACATACATACATACATACATAAATACAAACATACATACATACATACATACATACATACATACATACATACATACATACATACATACATACATACATACATACATACATACATACATACATACATACATTACATACATACATACATACATACATACATACATACATACATACATACATACATACATACATACATACATACATACATACATACATACACGCATACATACATACATACATACATACATACATAAATGCATACATACATACATACACACATACGTACATAAATACATACATACATACATACAAACATATACAAGTGCATGCATACATATATACACAAGTGCATTCTTACATACATACAAAACTACATACATAAAAACATTCATACACGCATAGAAACATAAAAACATACATGCTACAGATAGACATAATTACATGTTTGCAAGCGTAAATACATTCTAGCATACATGCTTTCTTTGAATGATGAATACGTGCATAATTTCGTAAACACCGCAAACATGTGGCGAAATAATGTTGAATTTACGGGATGAATTGCCTTTTAGAAATTATTCACTGTTTACATAGTAATATTTATGTTTATATTACGCACTCAATCCCGATTTTATCAAATATAGACAAATAAATAATATTATGTAGGTGTCCATTTATTTTTATACTAAGATTTCATTTTAATTATCCTGACATAAACATATACAGACGAAAATATATGATTATTCTTATTTTAATTAAATACGTGCATCCTACGTGAATTGGTAGTTTAATCCATACATGCAGATTAATATACATGTACGCATAAAAAAGTTCATTTAAAACGGCTGGGCACGCATAAAATTAAAACATTTTCGCCCAAATCGCTTCTAAGCATTTAAATTTCTATTGATTTGCAAATGAATATTTAATATTTATTGTGTTTATTCATTTGTCAATTTGAAAATAATATATTGCTTGATTTTTCAGTTATTGAGAACACTTGAAAACAATAATTTACGAAGAATAGGAGCTGTCCTTAATTAAATGCACTTTGCTTAATTGAAATTATTTATCCCTAACGGTTCATTTGTATCAGCAAAACATTTTGGCAAATGTATTTTGTAAACGAAGTAAGAATTTCCAAAGCAATGTTAGATTCAATATGAAGAATAACCAGCAGGCTTAAATAATTATAAACTGTGCTAATGAAAAGCTTTATATAGCGCAATATTCTTGTATTATTTAAAATGGCACATTGTGTAATTCGTTCTACCGATATTCTCGTGCCCTACTTATGGGACAATTTGTTTGCGAAATTTTTAATTTTGGTCTAACCAGAATACTGATAACACAATAAAATAATTGTTGATTGCGCGGATGTTGGTAACAATTCTTTAAATTAAATTTTCGAGCTGGAAGTAAACACCAATCCCATTGTATTTAACCAGTCGTCGAACAACGTAACAAAACTATTGTCAGTCACATGCAACTACGCGTTTCGCCCTTCAATGACGATCATCAGAAAACGACTGAAAACTGACTACCTAGGATCAATTATTATAATCAAGGTTGCGGTCTTGATATAAACACCTGACCCATTAATTACTTACATATGTCAGTATAAACTAAGAATCGTATAGTGTAGAAAAGGCAATTCATCCAGTAGACCGGTTTCGTCCTTATTGGGAACTCATCAAGTACTGGCCAGAATTTGCCCCGGACAGGATACGAACCTTGGCACGTCTGCTTCGGAATCTGGTGCTCTAACCACTGAGCTATCCTGCCGCAAACTACACTACACACAATGTTCAGTTATATACTAACTAATGTAACTTGGTTAGTCAATTTTTCCTTTAGTTGGAGCTCATATGGTATCCATTTAGACCCAAAGTTCCAACTAACCATGCCCAATCTGTCATTACTGAACAGACACCACATTACATGGGAAATGGTATTGAAATGAACAGTTTGAGAGAGTACTGGGTTCATAGGGATAACACAACACCGAATTCATTAATTACTTACATATGTCAGTATAAACTAAGAATTGTATAGTGTAGAAAAGGCAATTCATCCAGTAGACCGGTTTCGTCCTTATTGGGAACTCATCATATGTAAGTAATTAATGGGTCAGGTGTTTATATCAAGACCGCAACCTTGATTATAATAATTGTTATCACCACCCGCGCAACCAATGTTCGTTTAATTACCTAGGATCAAATCGCAATGTAAATATATATGTAAAGCAAAATTGACATTAGAAATCTCGCAAACATTGTACTTTACAGGAAATTTCGGCTGCACCATTTCTATGCTCTCATATGCAGATAATACAGTAAAACAATCATTTAACGCGCGCGTGATGGTAAAAATTCTTTAAATCAAATTTGCGAGATTGAAGTAAACGCCAATCCAATTGTATTTAACCAGTCGTCGAACAACATCATTTAAAAAATATCCATATTTCGTGACATATGCTGATTTTTACTTTTTTTATATTTTCATGTTCATAAACAAACAAGTTGTGTATTTTTTGTGTGGTATTTCTCGAATTTCTTCTGTTTCGGTTTCAGATGTTAAATGGTTACTATTATGCAGTTTTGTTGTTGCTTTTACTCAATTTTATTTCCATTTTATTAATAATATTGTGGATTGTATTCCAATGGAGAATCGTGTATGTCAGAAAAAAGGAAATATCATTGCTGGATTGGGAGAATCGTGCATTGTTCAATACAATATTAGGCCGTCGCTTCGTTGTTTGATATAAGGAACCTCGCATCAGTATACTAATATCTCCGCTCTTATTTTATAAACAAAGAAGTTTGTAAATATTTCTATTTCATCTTTTTAACAAATGCTACAAATGATGGTGACAGGATCCTTTTCATCACATTATATGTTTTCGTTCATTGTATATACTAAAATATAATTAGGGAAGTATTCTCGATCTTTGCCATGAAGCCTCATGATTCTCAATGTGAAATTATACACAACAGTGTAAGGTGAAGTATAGAAGAAAAACTGAAATATTTTTTTTAATTTAACAAAGAGCAATTTGAAAAACTTTAATATCAATGTTAAAAATAAACTTGTGCCGTGTCCAAAAACTGTAAGTAGAAACATATGCTTGCTTCAATACTGATAATTTGTATACTACGGCAAAAGAAGAAATAATTAAGCAGCAAACATATTTCAGAATCACTTACAATTATAAAGCAGCTTTAGTAAGCATATGTCCTCTAAATATATACCGGCAATATTGCAACGTTTATATCACAGCCACAAGCCTTGTTATTTATGCCTTTGCACTAACGGAAGGTACCACATCTGTTTATATTTGTAACTGTAAACGGTAATAAGCAAACGAGAGTTCATACAGCTGTGCAACAAATTTTACAGCTTGCGTCATTAAAATTATTTGCGCCCAAGATAATAATTTTATTTAAAACATACAATGTATCCATATCGTCGTATCGTTGTACAATTTTCTGTCGTAACGCATGCATGTATACGGGAAATAACAATGAATATAAATGCATTGCGGCTAAGAAATGCATATCTTCATTAATCGCATTTGCTTTCGCCCGAACAATTGTTGTTCATGGCGTTTTAATTTCTACCGCTTCTACGTCCTTTAACTGGAAACTTTGCGATGAGCAATAACGTTGCCATTGTTTCGCCCACAGAAAGTTTTTGGCGGTATTGCAACTTCTTACCAAAATTAAGGAACACTGGGCCCCTACTTTCAATTTTGTTTTGTGTTCCAGTTTTGATTTTATTCCGTGATTCTGCGTATAAGCGTAATGCAATACACAGCTGCCGCAACAGCTCCGAATGGCATTATGTGCCACGCTTTGCAGCAAGCATGTGTCGTCATCTGGCTCATTTTTAGGCTTCAGAAATTATGCTGAGTAAGCGGGACAAAAAAAGATAATTAGTTGTTTAACGTAAATTTATTTCACAACAGGAAGTCGCATGATAAACGGATATTTGTTGTGCGACTTTCGTTTTGAGGTCCAATGTCACACATTTTGATAACATTTACTTAGGAGCCATCTTCCGGGCACATCAGTCAAAGGTAAAATCATAACAGTGACAAATTATTCAATTATTAAAACTAGGAGTAAATTTTATTAAAACGACTTTATTTATTCCTGCGATTTTCGCTTACTGGCGTCGTAGAATAATTAACTGGCACTATGCCCTATTTCCCCTTTCGGAAAGTAAAATTTACAGTCTTTTCATGTGCTAGGATAAATTATTTTCCTACAGATGGCATTATATGTGTAATATGTAAAAGTAAATTCGGTTAATAGACTGATTCATTCATTTTTTATAATGAATTGATAAAATTTCAGAAAAGACCACGGAAGAAATAAATAATTGTCAATAATGAAAAACATAGAATCATCCGCCCCCCCCCCTTATATTCACACGATTCAATTCTAAAGTTGCCAATATATATAAAGCATGTTTAATAATAGCTCATAAAATAACTAAACATAGCCTTCATTCAGATAAATTGAGGGAAAATCGCGGTATAAATATTCGTTTTTCGTGTGTCTTGACGAAAATGTTATACTTAAAATAATCGCATTCCAAAATAAATTTATTTCATGTCAACTAACCAAATTTGCAGGTCTTTATTCATTAACGTGCTGTTTATCTGTGTTGCTTAAACTCAGAAACGATTAGGTCTGAAGAAAATTTTTAACTTTGAATTTCTATTATTTCGCTTTTGTGCACATGCTCAAATAAAACCTTATTTAAAAAACAATAACATGAAAGGTTTCGTAATTTCGAAATGAAATGTCCATCATTTGTGCAATATTACTCCTTAAAATGCAGAAATTAAATTTAGAAGGCTGTTGGACTCTCATTCTGACCAAATGAGCATGGCTGTGTGTTTTCACTCAATGCAACGGCACTAATCTAGAAGATACTGGTATACACATCGCGTTTACACCAACTTAATCAGTAACAAGGTCATCTTTTGTGTTTTAAATGGGCCTACAGAAATTTCGCTGTTTTATCTAGTTAAAAATGCTTACGCCCGAATAACTAACGTGAAAGAAAACGATGAGAATAACTGAAGCAAAAGTATAATGAGAATTAGCTCTTCCAGTGACCTCTGGCATCCGGTTGACTAAACACAAAAATAATCACTTATAACGGGCATTTTACACTTTATAACAGAGGATATGTATGTTTTAATAACGTTTCTCCTTTCCATTTCACGCCTCGCTTAACAGTACAACCTTAACATTCTATTGCGCAGAAACATTTTATTTTTTTTGTTCAAAATAAAACGATGTTAAATTTAATTTAGTACATCGTGATATTTCTCTGCCTTGTAGAATGGATTGATATGCCTTATCTTCATATCAACCAGTTATCTCGTCACTTATGGAGTAAAATATTGACAAATCGAGTTATAATTATAACAATTAAAACTATAACAAGTGTTAAAATGGGCATTTTTAAGTTAACAGCGATAAACATGGGAAATTTACCAAAATTTACAAAGAATAATGCATCACTTGGACATAAAGTAATACAAACGAAGTACCAGAAAATTTTGGTGGGGAAAGGTGTTAAAATAAATTGGTGAAATTTTTAAAATAAAATTGAACGAGACCAAAGTTTGACGATACATCTTGATAAGCTTTATCACTTTACTTTTGTAGAATGGATAACGCCGGTTTTTAAGGCCACATTAACATTTTAATTCGTAGTTAGGATTTCGTTAATTGAATTTAAGTAAATTCGGGTCATTAAATTGGTTGCATGGTTTTTAGCGCATTGTTTTGTGACCTCCAAAAGTCTTAGGAAGTTAATCAATTCTAAGAAAAAAATTCCAAATAACGATTTAAATGTACCATTTGCGCGATCGGTCTACAAATTTTGTTCATTTAATTTTTTTAAATAAATATATGACATAAACATAGTTTTACTAAATTCAGTAAATATTGACAAAAGTTTAATCGAAATCTAATTGACCAAATACAAACGAATAAATTTATGCTCATACCAGATCATGCCAAACCTCGAATCGATATTACTCGGAACGAATATCTGAGAGCCCTAATTAAATGAACAGACAAAGTGTTCATTTATGAATTAAATTTAAAATTTTAAACGACTGTATCTATACAAATTTATCAATCTCACAATTTCGGGCAAACCATTTAATCAAATACAATTAATATTTTTGCTTTAAAGATTCAAATAATTAAATTGAATATGACTGGCTGTATTGTATTAGCCAACCATGAATAAAGCGGGATATTTTGCAAATAATTTAAATATTCTGCGTGCGATTACCGAAGGTGATCAGAAAGTTTCGGAAAATTGACAGATGCTTCTGCATTGTGATGACAGACACACAACCCTCGATTGAGCCATATCTATTATATTTTACTTGGAATACTTGACACCGCTGCCCTAGTAGGTCATAAGATATCGATTTGGCCAACATATGTCTTTTAGAAGTCTGCCGAATTTCTCATATTTATCTAAAAAAATTAACAAGTGTACACTCTCATCAATGATTAACTTTTAGTACGAAATATATGTGGTTTGACTATATAAATGACAACCAACATTTTAGCCAAAAAACAGTCGCGGTACACAATAATTCTCTTGAGATATTTTAAAACACCACTACAATCGATGAGATAGGACAAAATTAATATTCAAATATGACAGGCCGTGGTAGAATTAACCAGATACATTCCGCAATTTCGGGTTCAAAAGTTTTAACTGTTTGATGCTGTATCACTGAATATTTCACGATACGTATTAATATCGATAGAATGTTTCTTTATATTAAGAATGAGAGTTTGACGTGAACACAAATCCAATTGTATTTAAGCAATCGTTGAACAACATAGCAAAAATACCACCAGTCGCACGCACTGTCGCGTTTCGGTCTTTTATGCTCATCATCAGGGTAGGACGGCAAACCAAATAATTGGTGTTTACTCCAAACTCGAAAACTTGATTTAAATAAATGTTACCTCCGCCCACGCAATCAAAGGTAGTTTAATTGTATTAACTATTTATATTTGTGGCGAATGCTGCAAAAATGTAATGTACGCGACTGCATAGAATTTGTGCAGCCGACATATACAATAAAGTACAATGCATGCGAGATTGCTAGAGCTGAGAGCCGCATATCTAACTTTGCTTTCGAAATATATGCATTGAGGTTTGATCCTCGCTAGTCAGTTTGCCGTCGTACTCTGATGCTGATCATGGAATTCGAAACGCGTCTGCGCGTGCGACTGACAGTATTTTAGCTGTTGTTCGAACTATGGTTATATAAAATGGGATTGGTGTTCACTTCAAGCTCGCAAACTGGATAGAAATAAATGTTACCACGTCCGCAAAATAAATGAATTTTTTTTCTATTAAATATCAACAGAAAATGCATATAAAATAAGCCTAAACACATTAAGTCGCAAAACCAGCAATTGTCAATTTAGAAACCAAGTATGAGGTTCGGGTTCAACAATCTGAGTTAAACAATGTATATGCAAAATGAAATATCTACTGTTTTGTTAAAATTAAACAAATATTTACGATCAGGAGTAAGTAAGGAGATTTCACAAAAAAATAAAATAAATTTTAATCTTGGTGGATTTAAAAAAAGACGAAATCATGAATGCAAACATTTCACTAGATAACCACATTTTCTCCATTAATGCCTGGCTACATGCCTATATCTTTAACATTCGCATGAAGTAACACATAAAATTGCGTTCACTGATAAAACTTGCACGTAGCCAATTTTGTTAAACACAATTATTTAGTATTCGTGCGTCAATGCTTAAATTTCAGCACACGTAATTATCTAAATACACTTAACATAACAGAAAATGTATATTTCTAAATCCGCATTCAACTCGTCCTGATTAGGACCAAGTATTTTCTTCCTAACATTATTGTTTTTAAACTAGGTTATGTAGAGGTGGGCATCTATACTCGTAAATGTACGCCTTGTTTCCACAGTTGCCAACATAGATTTTGTTGATCCAAATACTGAAATGATCTAAAAATGTATTTATTAAGTAAACATATTTTAAACATAATAAATTAAAATTAATAAATTAACATTATTAATTTAACAAAATTAGATTGAAAAGTGGAAAGATCGAAAGTTTATGAGATTGAGAACCCCAATCCCATTGTATTTAACCAGTCGTCGAATGACATAACAAAATTGGCGGTAGTTATGTTGTTCAATGACTGGTTAAATACAATGGGATTGGTGTTTACTTCAAGCTCGCAAACTTGATTTAAAGGAAAAATTATTAATTGTCAGGAAATAAATTACCAGAAAAATTGGATATTTTTTTCCTGGATGTAACTTGATTTGAGACCACCACCAAAATTTATAAGCGTGAGGTTGAAACCAGTTGTCTGTAGCATTTGAGGTGGCTAAATCATAGAGTACATAGTTGTAATAAAGTTCATTAACAGAACTAACTATGTTAGGCTATATAAGTGAGGAAGAACTTAAAATAATATATAATCTGCAAAATAAGTGACGTTCTGAATATTGTTTCCAAAGTTGATAAACTAACGATAAATAATTCCATTATAAAATACACAGATAAGGCTACATTAAGCACCTCCACACACGCATCAATATATATATATATATATATATATATATATGTATATATATATATATATATATATAATAGTTGAAGTACTCAAAACATGTTCCTAAGAACTCCGTAAATATTAGCGTAATTTTATTAGCATCAGCAAATTCTGTGTTAGATGTAAAAATTCTTGAAGTTTTAAGTTCTAAAGAAATAAGCATTTGTTAAGCTTTAACGCATGAATAAACGTGCAGTCAAAAATACTGAAGCTACGGCCATAAACGAATAGATAATTTTGTTTGATGAGCAACTACCGTGAAAGCAACTGTCAATATCCTTCGAAGTATTCCTGAAAAAATAAGCTATTCTATAATTTTATAAACATATTTCTTGTATGACTTACATTGTACGTACAAACCTTAAAAATAATGCCAAATACAGGGAACTGTCCAGAAAATAACATGATATAATAAAAGTACTTAAAAAAATACAATTATATATATATACAATTATACAATTATTATTATTACATTTAATATATAATGTATAATATTTATACAAAATATAATAGTTTTATTATCATATTCAATAAAATAACTAGGTATATATATATATATATATATATATATATATATATATATATATATATATATATATATATATATATATATGCCATTTAAAGATCATTTAAGGCGTATTATGGAAATATATCCACTCACTTTACAGGAGTAAAATTGTATCTAAATTATTTTATTGCTTAGCAACTTAATAGTTGTATATTAACAGATGTCATTTATTATTAGACTTCTACTTGAAACACTTCACGCATCTTTTGTTTAAGAAGCCAATTTATACGTTATTTTTTAGGTTAAATTCTTTTCTATCAAATTTTGTATTCCAAGAACTCATTTAACTAAATTTAAAATGAAAATTTGAGCGTTTTGTATGGAAGGTCATCTAAAGGTTTATCCACTGTTATAACTTTTGAAATTCAATAGGTAATACCTACTTCACTTTCTCATACATGATCCCAATTTTGTACTGCAACTCGATCCTTCAAATCACTCGGACAGATCGCCATTCTTACAAGATAAAAATGTAATTTTGTTACTAATGGTGTCATTCATTTCGTAGAAATGAAACCGAGTTTATGTTTAGGCCTACATGTGCAAAATAAAAGTTTAAAACTTATGCGCAATTTATGTAGGATTTAAACGCAGAGATCGTGCATAGGATTGCAAGTTGAAAAAAATTTCTAAATCGATTGTTCAATTTTTATACCTTACGTAGAGGAATGAGAAACAAGGCAATAAATCCTGTATTCAGCAGAGTACTAATCCACCTAAATTTTGCTATGTTAATTTTTTTGTAATTTAAAATAATTACTCGAAAAGATTTATGGAATTTTCACACAATATTTTGGAAAGAATGTTTTTCTATTTTACAGATAACATCACATTAAACATCTGATCTCATTCAGCTAATTTTTTTCTTAGTTTAGTCTCTTTTGATATTAATGTGCTAAAATGAAATTTAGGTGATATGAACGTATTTTTTGGAGAATTGTCCCGGATAGGGCTCGAAAATGTGCACATCTGTTTAGGTATCCGTGTTTCTTAACACTGAGCTACCGTGCCGTGTACTACACACATTAGTTTTCGTGTATACTTATTAGTATAAGCAAACAGGTATTAAGACCGGATATTAGGGCAGACAATAAAAAATTTAGGTCATAAAATAAATATAAAGAATACCAAGTTTTGTACAAGTTATTTTTTTCTGTGAGTACGGTGTCAACCCTGAAGAGGTATGATCTAATCAGATCAATCGGATCTTTGCGAAACTGATGGTGCAAAGAGACAACCCGCGAACGCAAATCGCGGAGATTCAACAAGATTAAAATATGCCTTCATAAATTTGTTAATAAAATATAAACTACCATCTCTACACTATTGATTTTGCAAGTTCAGCAAACAATACAGATATACAAAAAAAGTTATTTTTGTCTTATTTTTGAATTTTATTAAGTATAATATATTTCTGCTTTTATAATCCGCAATAATCTTAAAGCCCGAATTCCATGCCGAATTTAAAACATTTTTCAAACATTGGAATAACTGAAACTGCGATTTGCAAAATGCAATTAAATACAATGCTATTTATTGAAGAGAAATAGCTATATTGGCAAACATGATAAAATTTAAATAAAAATTTCCTTAAATTGTATATTAAACAAAAATTAAGTGTAACTCCTTCAGTACATGTGAAAATACTCATTTCTAATGCAGTGTCAAATTATCTAATCGTTGTATTTCACGAGATACATCCCGCAATTGCCACAACGCTTAATATGCCGCACAGAATGCATTAAACGTTGATTGTATTGTGGTATTCAGGAGTAACTAAAATTTTATTGGTGCTTATTTGCTTCTTTCTAAATTAAAAAATGAACACTAATTGTTTACTTTTTTGGAAATGAACTTTAGCGTATTAAATGATTCTAGAATCTCTAATTTTCTGTTTCTTATATGCATATATATTGTTTTTTTAAATCATGTCCATCACCATTAAATATTAAACATTACTTTTTTTTATAAAAGAGCTCAAATTGATACATTTTTTGTGCGTATACTTGATTTTAACATGTTTATTTTGAGATTACTTTGCAGCAAATATTAAATTATCAACATTATATCTCATCATAGTTCTTGTTTAATCAAGGCAATGATAACACGCCTAATTTTCAGTTTAATTCTTATTCGTTTTCTCAGTCCTACCTATTTTTCCAATTAATTAGATGTTTAATTCTTCGCATGTTGCGGTTTGTGCCCATGTGCGCATGCAGGACATTCTTTTTTTTTAACAAATTAAGGTTGTAGGTCGAGTTATTCGTGTTTTGCTTCCCTTAGTACCTACAATGTGTTCGCTACCTTCGCTATTCCGTGTAACAACGAGTTTGTGCAACTTTATTAACGAGGAGCATTGTTCTCATAAGTAAAGTATGGAGTTTGTACAGATTGTAATATTTATGTTTTATATTGTGCAATATCGAGTGTTGTTGATGACGGTTGTGATACAATTTGAGGACCTGTTTTGACTTGAATTATTGCCTGTTCGGTTGGACGTTCGTTGATGCTGATCAAACGCAGAGTAGAGTTTGCCTGGCTACGAAAGACACTGAGTCACCCGAATGTTACTATGACTGGTCAAACTCAACCGTGACATGGATATTTCTTAGCAACTATTCAACCGATCCGGCAAAGATTGAAGTAAAATCTGCTGCGAAAAAGTTAACATGTTACATAGTTAAATGGGAGCTACAAGCGCATAGACATATGTGCATACACAGTGACGAGTCAACGCGCTATTATCTACAAGCCCTGCGACTACTGTCTAATATAGATACAAGTAGAAACGTAAATCAGACTAGTTCGCATTTACTTAATTCAGTGAAAACAAAAAATGTTTAGAAAGCTAAAATTGTACATTTTGTTAAGTATCCTCAAGATAGTAAAGGCAAAATTTAGAACAAAAAAACTGATTTGCTAAATGTAAGTTCTCTAATATATATATATATATATATATATATATATATATATATGTATATATATATATATATGTCGCATTGACGCTGAAATTGTATAAACAAAAATTTGCTTCGTTTATTTACGAAATACCTATTACTCCAAACAGTCGCCTGTATAATATAGCTCATGAAAATTTAAACTGAATGTCTGCCTACGTTTTGCTACAACACATAAGTGTAAGAATGATTTAAAAAATTAATAGGAATAATTTAAACTTTTTCTTGTGACTATTTTGATTTCAATCAATCTTATTTATGCTGTTATTATTTATTCTAATATTGTAATAATATTATTATTATTAGTAGTAGTAAGATTATTGTTAGTATTATTTTTTTAATTATCAATATTAATATCGTCTTTCTTATTATTAATGTTATGATTAATATTATTATTATTAATAATATTCCTGTTGTCGTTGATGGTTTTGGGACAGTTTCGTTGTTCCTGTAGATGTTAATAACTAATTTTTAAGCATATAGTTATTTTTATACAAATATATAAGCATAATGTAAGTTCTAACAATTAATTAATCAGTATAATATAAAAGAGATTCGCGATTTCACTATTATGAACATCTGGCAAATGAAAATTGCGCATATAATCAAACGAAAATTGGTTGCACGGGCGATGGTAACATTTAATATAAACAAAGTTGCGTAACTGATAAAAGCACCATTTTTATTAAGTACATACATTTGTCAAGATAAATTTAGAATAATATAATGTAGAAGAAGCACTTCGTCCTGTAGACCGGTTTCATTCGTTTGGGAACTCATCACGTACTGGGCAGATTTTGTCGCGGACAAGGCTGAAACACGAGCAGTTTTCGTAGCAGACGAGCCCACGTTCGAGCAAATTCTGGCCAGTGCTTGATGAGTTCTCTATAAAGACAAAACCGGTCTACTGGGCGAATTGCCTTTCCTACACTATACAATTCTTAGCTTAACTTGACAAATCTATGTACTTAATGGATCTGATGTTTCTTTCAAGTTCCCAAATTTGAATATAATGAAAATTGTGCGTGTTTCAGTTTACAAAAAATAGGTTGCCTATGCAATAACATAGGTACACGCAGTGAAAAGAGAACAAGATAATTTACAAAGAACTTACATCGACATAAAATTAACTATTTAATTATTTTTAGTATTTATGTATGTATATGCATGCTTATATATATATATATATATATATATATATATACACATATCAAGCTTATTATTAACGGAACATCTTTGTTTAACAGGCTCATGAGTAATAATAGGCTTCGATCAATCGAAAAATACTAGCTAGGAATCCAAAATGCGGCATAGCTCGTCATTACGTTTCGTTTGAGAAAGATTCTAAAGCTACAGACAAGTCCGGAATATGATACTGATAGCGCAATTCAGGAACGCCGTGGAGTGCATGAATTTGTATAAAGCATCCCATTACTGATCAGAACCGTGCACGGGATTCTTTGTTTACTTCTACTGTTCGCGAATCATTCAGAAGGTAACATACGTGACCGTCTTTGATGTAGCACAGATCAAATTGCAATTCATTTTAGATGGCTGTTGTACTAGTGCCATCGTTTCCGTGGATTGACTTTAAAATGGAGATTTTGCCACCTTCGCGACGAAGTTAATTTTAAACAACAACTTATTCAGCAAGCATTTAAAATGCAGAAGGGTGACCATACACTCCTCTGTCTATGCGTTTCAAAATGTAACGTGTCTCAGCCACTTCGTAAAATTTAAGAGATTTGATTTAATCTCGTAGCAAATTAGAGGCCTTACTTTTTCGCGAACTACGCCGATTGCAAAATGCGGAGGATTGCGACCATCTTGGAATTTATATACAAAATTTTTATCAGAAACTGACGAAGCCCCTACTTTCTTCTTTAAATAAAATTTGCGGACTTGAAGTAAACACCAATTTCGTTGTATTTAAACAGACGAACACCCATCTCAGTCACTTCATCCAAATTAGAAGTTTTGATTTAATCTCCTAGCGATTTACACGCCTTAATTTGTTGCTAACCACGCCAATTTCAAAATACGAAAGATTGACACAATTTTGCAGTTGAATGTCAAATTTGGCATAAAAAACTGACGAAACCATTACTATCTTCTTTAAATCAATTTTGAGGGCTTCCATTAAACACCAGTGCCATTTAACCAGTCGAGTTTTGCTATTTTGGTCGACTGGTTAAATACAATAAGATTGGCTTTTATTTCAAGCTTGGAAACTTGATTAAAAGAATTGTATTGCTTATATTTATATATGTGGCAAAAGCTGCAGAACGCAAATGCTCGTGACTGTATAGAAATTGTGCAGTCGACATTTTCAGTCAAGTACAATATATGTGAAAGTACTAGATGTGAGAGCCGGATGTCTACTTTTCTTTCAATATAATATATATATATATATATATATATATATATATATATATATATATATATATATATATATATATATATGCGGTTTGATCCTCACTAGGCAGTTTGATGGTACTCTGATGATGATCATGCAAGTTCAAACGCTCAAGCACGTGTAACTGACGGTAATTTTGCTATGTTGTTCGACAACTGAATAAATATAATGTGATTGGTGTTTAGTTCAAATTCGCAAACTTGATGTACAGAGAAAGGTTACCAACGGCCGCGCTTTCATTGATAGTTTAATTGTTTTTCCCCAACCCTCTGGGCGAAATTAGTTTTACTAATACGCCATGCCTTAGCTTAAAGGAAATATACGCTGTTAAGCCTCTACGCTGTTAGCAACTCAATGACAAGTTTAGGACAATGTTATACGTCGCTTAGCTGACAGAAAACGTCTTAATAGCTTATAGACAGAAAAGCTACTCATATTTTGCAGCAAATAAAATCTTTTAGTAGCCTTATAGTCAGTAAGTATAACAAACAAGATTTCCGTTCAAATAATTCGAAAGCAAATCAAAGCTTGCTTAAGCTTTTCTATTTTATTTGATACGCAATTGCATGTAGATCCAGGGCGCCATCGTCCATGCCTAATTGTCTCTGACGGAATTCTGTCTATTTTTATCCCCTTTTATTGCATGGATATTCAAACTACCTGAGGAAGATTTTGCGGAATGCAATTTAATTCTGATACTAGTGGCTCCAATTTTGTCACCCAGACATAGGCTTTTTTGCGCTGAACAGAAGACATTAAACGTTTGATTGCCAGCTGTGGGCGATGTGAATTGGATGAAATGTCATGGTGCCATTGTCCTGGGCCTATTGCTACACGTTGTAAACAAATTCCGCTTTAACTGCGGAAAATTGACGAAAAATACACACAGTTTATTGTAAAGGCAAAGAGTCGATAGACTGCTTTCTTTATAATAGATATTTTCAGCTAGAGCCCATCATAATACAACTATGGAAATTTTCTATTGTAAATTATTTTTAATGTCGGCATCGACTTTGTGATTTAATATTTATACGCGTTAATAAATGAAAAATATAATAGACGTCAGTTGCATTAGAAAATATCACAACTAAGCTTTTTATTTTATTTATGAATAATTGACTTTACTTGCTTAATCAAAAAATAGAAGAGTGAAATTTGCGATTTAGGCAAATATTCACGAACGCACATTTAAGGCTGGTTAAAAAATTAATTTTAGAAATGGATGAGGATAATTTATTTTCAAATTATAATATGGATTCAGTAATAATCATGACCTATGATGCTTTTAAACAATTTATTTAACAATACTCCATATTTTAAACGAGCATTGGTTGCACGGGTGGTGATAAAAATCACTATAATGAAGGTTGTGATCTTGATATATATACCTGAGCCATGAAGCAAATACATTTGTCAGTATAAACTAAGAATTGTATAATGTAGAAAAGACATTTCATCCGATAGACTGGTTTCGTCCTTATTATGACCTCATTAGGTACTGGTCAGAATTTGCCGCGGCCAGTGCTCGAACCCGTGCACGTAAGGACAACACCGGTCTTCTAGATGAATTTCCTTTTCTCTACTATAGAATTTTTAGTTTATACTGACTAATGTGTGTACTTAATGGGTCAGATGTTTATATCAAGATCGCAATCTTAACTAAAGTAATACGCCATGTATGATGAAAGTCAATTAAACATGATTTCTTTAAATCAAGTTTTCGAGCTTGAAGTAAACACCAATCCCGTTGTATTTAACCAGTCATCGAGCAACATAAAAAAACTGGCGCCAGTCGCAATGTTCGATGATTGGTTAAATAAAATGGGATTGGTGTTTACTTCAAACACGCAAACTTTATTCAAAGTGTTGTTACCACCAACTGCGCTATCAATTATTTTTTAAATTTTATAATCATGATTTCGTTTATCGGATCAAAACCATGTATCACCATTATTATGCCCCTGAAATTATTAAAAATTAAAAACCTGCGCGGTGCTCTCTTCTTAAATCTAATTTTTGGTATGTGCAATTACCACGCTGACCAAAAAGAAAATTTGCAGGTTTTTTAGATCTATTTTATAACGATATCTCATGATAGGAATGTGAAATTAATCTGTTGAACTAACAATTTTTTTCTGAAAGCATATGTCGATATGTTGAACGCGATTCACTTATTTAACCATTAGACGGCTGAATGATGCTGTAGGCGAGAGACGAAACTGTAATAACTAATAGCTGGTGCATTCAAATTTACGTCCCCATAATCTAGATTGCCCACACATATAACCATTTTATATACCAAACGAAAATTTATACAGATCCAGTCAATTGAGGAATCGCTGGGGTGCTGGTTGGAAGACTCGCAATATCAAACCCTGCTGATTAACGCTTGCATTGCTATGGCAGGTGGGTTGTCCTTTTCATTTGACTTGGTCAGAATGAGACATATTTGGAGGGCTTAACGCAACACTGGTCTGTTTCAATCTTTCAAGGTGGATAGCAGTCCAATGACTTTAAATGATGGAATAGTTTCAATTCCTTTTGTGGCATTGACTACAAATCACATTGACAGATAGTTTTTTTTCTATTTAAATATGTCGGAAATATCGATTAAAGACTAGAGTCTACATGAAATAAATACTGGCGAGA
>JAQBSW010012270.1:0-17316 GCA_029291075.1 Eudiplozoon nipponicum | reverse complement strand
AAAGACAGATCCTTGGATAAAAGAGGTGGAGGAGTACTTATTTATAGTAAATCCATATTAAATGCGATAGTGTTACATACTAGTGAATATTATACTGTCATTGATTTTTTAACGATACAGATTAATAACCTGATTTTAACTGCGATTTACAGACCGCCGTATGCTAATATATATGATGATCAAATGTTTACCAATTCTTTTCAATCTATTTTGGACTGCCATGGTAATATTGTTGTGGTGGGAGATTTTAATAGGCTGCATGACTGTGAAATAATCAATCTTTTTTCTAACCATGATCTTAAGCAGATTATAAAGGAACCAACTAGAGGTTCGGAATGCTTAGATCATGTATATTTAGAAGTTGAAGCGTTGAACTCACACAGTTATGATGTAGTAAATTACTTCAAAGAATTGGATCATAAACAAATCATTTTACAATGGAACCTTTCGAGTAGCAAAGCACAGAAACCTAATTTTGAAAGTGCGCACGTGCAATGTTCCAGAATCAACTGGAATCTTTTTAGAGAATTAAGCTTATCTATTGATTATGAATGTTTTTTTATCATGAATAATGACGAATTTGTTTCTTCTGTTTCATTGTTATTATCTGATATGTTTAGGGCGTCTACATTTACGGATGTTATACCCAAGAGATTCAATAGGAAGTTATGTAAGCTAAGAATCAAACGAGATAATATAATGAAATGTAGTCTTATCAATAGTATTAAAAAATGAGGTTAGAATTGATTGATAAAGAAATTAATTCATCACTGCTGATAATCCGTCAAAGATCTGAGAGAATTATTTTGGCCAAACTGAAGAGCAATCCTAGACTAGGATACAAACTACTCACAGACTACAGTAAATATAAGGAAAAATTAAAGCTTATATTACCTGTGGGTAAAACTGAGTATGAATTTCTCTGTGAATTGGATGAAGTATTTGGCAAATTGTTATGTAATCCACAGAACGAAAGCAATTTCATTGATCTACCTGATCCTTCGGGAAACCAGGATCTAGGACTTGTTATTGACAGTGATGCATTGATAGAATTAATGTTAAAAATAAAATCAAAAAAACAAAAAGATCACCTTGGTATATCGATTGATAACCTACTTCAATTACCTTTAAATTTTATGAATGCGCTCTGCAATTTTATAAATAGAATTTTGAAGGATGGGAAATTACCAATCGATATATTAACGATAGTAGCTAAACCATTGCCAAAAGTAAGTAAGCCACAGTGCGCCAGTGATTATAGATTAATCTCTATTATCCCTTCGTTTTTGAAGATAATAGAACGATTGATACTAGATCATTTAGAACGTATGTTGCCGGCTGATTTTGATATGTGCCAACACGGCTTTACAAAAGACAGGTCGACAACTACTAATATTCTCTCTATGTGGAAACATGTAATTACATTAGATGAGAAAAAGTTAGATGCATTAATTGTATTTATAGATATCTCAAAAGCTTTTGACTCTATATCTTTTGATGCTATTTTGAATGCGATTAGTTTGTTGAATATTGATCCGAATATTTTTAGATTACTTAAATACTATCTATATAATCGACGAATGAGTATTCAAGTAAACGATTTGATATCAAAATCGAAACGAGTAACGAGTGGAGTTCCACAGGGATCAAGCTTGGGGCCAATTTTATTTAAAATTGTATTTGCACATTTGGAAACTAAGATCCTTAACGGTCGAGTTTGCAAATTCGCTGATGATTTAAAAATAATCTTCCCAATTGATCCAAAAAATGTCGAATTCTCCAAAAATAATGTGACACTAGATTTGTATGATTTAAGTAGATACTTGTTAACACTAGGGCTGAGAATAAACAGTAAAAAGACGAGAGCTTTAAAAATAGGTAACAGAACTGATTTCAATTATGTTTATTTTCATGATGCTGAGATTAATGATGTTTTTGAGATTAAACTTATGCAAGAAATTAAGGATTTAGGCATAACTATTCATTGTACGGCTTCTGCTGAGAGACATATTGAAAGGATAGTAGGCAGTGCCAAGAACAGATGGGCACTAATAAATAGAAATATTTTATCGAGTGAAATAAAATATAAAATGTTTATAATATGGATTAGACCGATATTAGAATATGCTGCCGCTACTTGGAATCCTTTAACAAAGGGTTTGTCTAATAAGATAGAAGCTGTACAAAGAAAAGTTGTGAAACAAATAAGTCCTATCTCCTGCACTATATATGCCACTAGATTACAGTTTGTATCACTGCATCCTTTATGGTTTCGGAGGATGTGCTATTGCATAAAAGTTTTCCATTTGAACCAGTGGACTGGTGCCTATATGAATCCAATAAGAAAGAGTCATGAAGTTGGAACTAGATCTGGTCATTTTGCAATATCTCCACCATTGGTGGGGAATGTTGCGAGCAAGCTATTCTCTTTTTCAAAAATTTTCAAAATTTACAATCAATTGCCAAAGGGGCTTAGAGAAACGCCTCCATCTAAAATGTCTCTTAAATTTTTATCTACCGAACTAGAAAAAGTGTTCAATCCTGCTGATATTTTTAATTTTGATTATGATAATACTTTCTCGTGGTTAAATAAAAGACAGGATTAATTGTTTTTCAGCAGCATAACTTCTCGAGATTCTATCTTCAAGTTTTGTACTATTAAAACTGAAACGTTATGCATTACATATCATGTTAAACAACAATACATACAATCAATTATTAGTCATGGTTCCCTTTTTTGCATAATGTTACACTCGAATAATACATTAAATTTTTCTATTTTTGATGATGAATCTATCTCTCTTTATAACCGAACTTTCTGATGCTGATAAATTGTACAGTACAACTAATTGCACATATTTATGTGATGTGATATGTTTTTATATTGTACATTTTCTATTTTTATTATTTGATGGAACATGTAAGGTTTGAATCCAAATAAAGATTTCCTATTCTATTTTATTCAAGTCAAACCACCAATGGTGGGAATGTTGCGAGCAAGCTACTCTCTTTTTTAAAAATTTACAAAATTTACAATCAATTGCTAAAGGGGCTTAGAGAAACGCCTCCAACTAAAATGTCTTTTAAATTTTTATCTACCGAACTAGAAAAAGTGTTCAATCCTGCTGATATTTTTAATTTTGATTATGATAATACATTCTCATGGTTAAATAAAAGACAGGATTAATTGTGTTTCAGCAACATAATTTCTCGAGAATCTATCTTCAAATTGTGTATTATTAAAACTGAAAGGTTATGCATTATATCATCTTGTTAATCAACAATGCATACAATCAATAATTAGTCATGGTTACCTTTTTTCTTACAAACTGTTATACTCGAATTATATCTTAAATTTTTCTAATTTTGATGAAGAATCTATCACTCTTTACAGCTGAACTTTCTGATGCTGATAAATTGTACAGTACAACTAATTGCACATATATATGTGATGTGATATCTTTTTATATTGTACATTTTCTAATTTTATTATTTGATGGAACATGTGTGGTTTGAATCCAAATAAAGATATTCTATTCTATTCTATTCTAAATTCATTAAATCATTAATTCATTAATTCATTAATTCATTAATTCATTAATTCATTAATTCATTAATTTATTAATTCATTAATTCATTAATTCATTAATACATTAATTCATTAATTCATTAATTCATTAATTCATTAATTCATTAATTCATTAATTCATTAATTCATTAATTCATTAATTCATTAATTCATTAATTCATTAATTCATTAATTCATTAATTCATTAATTCATTAATTCATTAATTCATTAATTCATTAATTCATTAATTCATTAATTCATTAATTCATTAATTCATTAATTCATTAATTCATTAATTCATTAATTCATTAATTCATTAATTCATTAATTCATTAATTCATTAATTCATTAATTCATTAATTCATTAATTCATTAATTCATTAATTCATTAATTCATTAATTCATTAATTCATTAATTCATTAATTCATTAATTCATTAATTCATTAATTCATTAATTCATTAATTCATTAATTCATTAATTCATTAATTCATTAATTCATTAATTCATTAATTCATTAATTCATTAATTCATTAATTCATTAATTCATTAATTCATTAATTCATTAATTCATTAATTCATTAATTCATTAATTCATTAATTCATTAATTCATTAATTCATTAATTCATTAATTCATTAATTCATTAATTCATTAATTCATTAATTCATTAATTCATTAATTCATTAATTCATTAATTCATTAATTCATTAATTCATTAATTCATTAATTCATTAATTCATTAATTCATTAATTCATTAATTCATTAATTCATTAATTCATTAATTCATTAATTCATTAATTCATTAATTCATTAATTCATTAATTCATTAATTCATTAATTCATTAATTCATTAATTCATTAATTCATTAATTCATTAATTCATTAATTCATTAATTCATTAATTCATTAATTCATTAATTCATTAATTCATTAATTCATTAATTCATTAATTCATTAATTCATTAATTCATTAATTCATTAATTCATTAATTCATTAATTCATTAATTCATTAATTCATTAATTCATTAATTCATTAATTCATTAATTCATTAATTCATTAATTCATTAATTCATTAATTCATTAATTCATTAATTCATTAATTCATTAATTCATTAATTCATTAATTCATTAATTCATTAATTCATTAATTCATTAATTCATTAATTCATTAATTCATTAATTCATTAATTCATTAATTCATTAATTCATTAATTCATTAATTCATTAATTCATTAATTCATTAATTCATTAATTCATTAATTCATTAATTCATTAATTCATTAATTCATTAATTCATTAATTCATTAATTCATTAATTCATTAATTCATTAATTCATTAATTCATTAATTCATTAATTCATTAATTCATTAATTCATTAATTCATTAATTCATTAATTCATTAATTCATTAATTCATTAATTCATTAATTCATTAATTCATTAATTCATTAATTCATTAATTCATTAATTCATTAATTCATTAATTCATTAATTCATTAATTCATTAATTCATTAATTCATTAATTCATTAATTCATTAATTCATTAATTCATTAATTCATTAATTCATTAATTCATTAATTCATTAATTCATTAATTCATTAATTCATTAATTCATTAATTCATTAATTCATTAATTCATTAATTCATTAATTCATTAATTCATTAATTCATTAATTCATTAATTCATTAATTCATTAATTCATTAATTCATTAATTCATTAATTCATTAATTCATTAATTCATTAATTCATTAATTCATTAATTCATTAATTCATTAATTCATTAATTCATTAATTCATTAATTCATTAATTCATTAATTCATTAATTCATTAATTCATTAATTCATTAATTCATTAATTCATTAATTCATTAATTCATTAATTCATTAATTCATTAATTCATTAATTCATTAATTCATTAATTCATTAATTCATTAATTCATTAATTCATTAATTCATTAATTCATTAATTCATTAATTCATTAATTCATTAATTCATTAATTCATTAATTCATTAATTCATTAATTCATTAATTCATTAATTCATTAATTCATTAATTCATTAATTCATTAATTCATTAATTCATTAATTCATTAATTCATTAATTCATTAATTCATTAATTCATTAATTCATTAATTCATTAATTCATTAATTCATTAATTCATTAATTCATTAATTCATTAATTCATTAATTCATTAATTCATTAATTCATTAATTCATTAATTCATTAATTCATTAATTCATTAATTCATTAATTCATTAATTCATTAATTCATTAATTCATTAATTCATTAATTCATTAATTCATTAATTCATTAATTCATTAATTCATTAATTCATTAATTCATTAATTCATTAATTCATTAATTCATTAATTCATTAATTCATTAATTCATTAATTCATTAATTCATTAATTCATTAATTCATTAATTCATTAATTCATTAATTCATTAATTCATTAATTCATTAATTCATTAATTCATTAATTCATTAATTCATTAATTCATTAATTCATTAATTCATTAATTCATTAATTCATTAATTCATTAATTCATTAATTCATTAATTCATTAATTCATTAATTCATTAATTCATTAATTCATTAATTCATTAATTCATTAATTCATTAATTCATTAATTCATTAATTCATTAATTCATTAATTCATTAATTCATTAATTCATTAATTCATTAATTCATTAATTCATTAATTCATTAATTCATTAATTCATTAATTCATTAATTCATTAATTCATTAATTCATTAATTCATTAATTCATTAATTCATTAATTCATTAATTCATTAATTCATTAATTCATTAATTCATTAATTCATTAATTCATTAATTCATTAATTCATTAATTCATTAATTCATTAATTCATTAATTCATTAATTCATTAATTCATTAATTCATTAATTCATTAATTCATTAATTCATTAATTCATTAATTCATTAATTCATTAATTCATTAATTCATTAATTCATTAATTCATTAATTCATTAATTCATTAATTCATTAATTCATTAATTCATTAATTCATTAATTCATTAATTCATTAATTCATTAATTCATTAATTCATTAATTCATTAATTCATTAATTCATTAATTCATTAATTCATTAATTCATTAATTCATTAATTCATTAATTCATTAATTCATTAATTCATTAATTCATTAATTCATTAATTCATTAATTCATTAATTTATTAATTCATTAATTCATTAATTCATTAATTCATTAATTCATTAATTCATTAATTCATTAATTAATTAATTCATTAATTCATTAATTCATTAATTCATTAATTCATTAATTCATTAATTCATTAATTCATTAATTCATTAATTCATTAATTCATTAATTCATTAATTCATTAATTCATTAATTCATTAATTCATTAATTCATTAATTCATTAATTCATTAATTCATTAATTCATTAATTCATTAATTCATTAATTTATTAATTCATTAATTCATTAATTCATTAATTCATTAATTCATTAATTCATTAATTCATTAATTCATTAATTCATTAATTCATTAATTCATTAATTCATTAATTCATTAATTCATTAATTCATTAATTCATTAATTCATTAATTCATTAATTCATTAATTCATTAATTCATTAATTCATTAATTCATTAATTCATTAATTCATTAATTCATTAATTCATTAATTCATTAATTCATTAATTCATTAATTCATTAATTCATTAATTCATTAATTCATTAATTCATTAATTCATTAATTCATTAATTCATTAATTCATTAATTCATTAATTCATTAATTCATTAATTCATTAATTCATTAATTCATTAATTCATTAATTCATTAATTCATTAATTCATTAATTCATTAATTCATTAATTCATTAATTCATTAATTCATTAATTCATTAATTCATTAATTCATTAATTCATTAATTCATTAATTCATTAATTCATTAATTCATTAATTCATTAATTCATTAATTCATTAATTCATTAATTCATTAATTCATTAATTCATTAATTCATTAATTCATTAATTCATTAATTCATTAATTCATTAATTCATTAATTCATTAATTCATTAATTCATTAATTCATTAATTCATTAATTCATTAATTCATTAATTCATTAATTCATTAATTCATTAATTCATTAATTCATTAATTCAATAATCCATTAATTCATTAATTCATTAATTCATTAATTCATTAATTCATTAATTCATTAATTCATTAATTCATTAATTCATTGATTCATTATTTCATTAAATAATAAATTCATTAAATCATTAATTCACTAATTTATTAATTCATAAATTCATTATTTTGTTAATTAACTAATACATTAATTCAATATTTGATAAAATTATTAATACATTAAATCATAAAAAGAATAATTCATAAATTTATAATTTCACTAATTCAATATTTTTTTAAATTCAATAATTTATTAATTCAATAACACATTAAACGTTTAGAAAATTAATTCATATATACATAATTACACTAATTCGTTAATTCATTACTTTACCAATTTTTAAGCAGTAATTCGTTAAAGTTTAAATACAATTATTCCTTAATTCATTAATTTATTAATTTATTAATTCATTAATTTATTAATACGTTAATTTATTAATTCATTAATTCATTAATTCATTAATTCATTAATTCATTAATTCATTAATTCATTAATTCATTAATTCATTAATTCATTAATTCATTAATTTATTAATTCATTAATTCATTAATTCATTAATTCATTAATTCATTAATTCATTAATTCATTAATTCATTAATTCATTAATTCATTAATTCATTAATTCATTAATTCATTAATTCATTAATTCATTAATTCATTAATTCATTATTTCCTTAATTCATAATTTCATTAAATCATTCATTCATTAATTTATTGACTCATTCTTTCTTGAAATAATTAATTCATTAAATCATTAATTCACTAATTTATTAATTCATAAATTCATTATTTTCTTAATTCACTAAATCATTAGTTCAATATTTGATAAAATTATTAATACATTAAATCATAAATAGATTTATTCATAAACTTATAATTTCATTAATTCTTTTATTCATTAGTTCAACAATTTTTTGTTTCGTAGTTTGTGAATGTTTGATTACAATAACTCCTTCACTCAGCAATTTATTTATTCATTAATTCATTTAATTATGATTTAATTAATTCATTAATTCAGTAACTCATTAATACATTTATTTTTTTAATTCATTAATTCATTAATTTATTATTTCATTAATCCATTAATTTATTTATTTTTTATTTCATTAATTTATTAATTCGTTAATTTATTAATTCATTAAATCATTAATTTATTAATTCAATAATTCATTAATTCAATAATTCATTTACTAAATAATTAATTAATTCATTAGCTCATTATATCATAAATTCATTAATTCATTAATTCATTAATTTATTAATTCATTAAATCATTAATTTATTATTTCATTAATTCATTTATTCATTAATTCTTTAATTCATTAATTCAATAATTCATTAATTCATTAACTCATTAATTCAATAATCCATTAATTCATTAATTCATTGATTCATTTATTCAGTAATTTATTAATTCATTAACCCATTAATTCATTATTTCGTTAATTTATTAATCAACCAATTCATGCTTTCATTTGATAAATTTATTAATACATTAAATCATAGATAGATTAATTCATAAATTTATAATTTCATTAATTCAATTTTTTTTAATTTATTAATTTATTAATTCAATAACACATTAAATGTTTAGTAAATTAATTCATTTTTTTATTAAAACACGTTGCGCGCGCGGTTTATAATGGCTCCGACTTTGTTGAATACCGAATTTGAGAAAATTATTGCGGCCCTTCAAAATTCCATAAAGGAACTAAAGGAGGAGAACATCGCAGTTAAAAATAAGATGTCTGAGCTGGAGTCTAATGTCAGTAAACATGCAGAAAAATTAGATTTAGCGGAAAGGAAAAATGAATACTTAAGCGCAAAAATTGATGATTTGACCGTGGCGTTAAACGAGAAGGTGGATAAATTAAAGCTCGATGTTGTGCCATGGATTGAGCTAGCTGAAATAATAGTAGATGATGATACATCAACAAAAAACTGCACTTCAGGAGATGAAATATTAAATATATTATCCAATGAAGTTTCTGCTAGGATTGGAAAACAGAAGCAGTTAATATTATTTAATCTTAATGAAAATGCTGACCCGAATGATGTTGAGAAGTTAAATGATTTAATCAAAGATACGAATGAGGCAGAAATAACGAAATGCTACCGAGTTGGAAAGAAAACTGAACGACCAAGGCCGATTGTGATAAAACTATCAAAGAGGCCGACAAACAAACAAGTGGAAGATATCAATAAGAAGAAAGAAGAATGTAATAACTTCCACAATATATTCATCTGCAGAGATAAGACCTTTCTCCAAAGGAAATTATCAGCAGCGAAGAAGTTGAAAAAGAATTTAGATAATGGATCAAGTAATCCAAAGCTAGTTACTATAAAGGATGTGTCAGTTGATTCTAAAATCACAAATGACGGAGTATCAGTAGATTCTAAAATCATAAAAAACGGAGTAGCACTAATGAATGTGGTGGACAGCAGTCAGCTACGCACTATAGCTACAATACCCAACAAACGAATTATAAGGAAACCAAAAAAGTTAAACCAGTAACTATCGGAAACTGTAAAGATGAGTTTAGTTGTACATATTCTTTATTTTATGCTAATTGTAGATGTGTTAAGAATAAAACTTTTTTGCTGCGTGATTTTATAATAAGTAACAATTTTGACTTTATAATTTTAACTGAAACCTGGCTGAACAAAGATATTGAAAACGATGAATTTGACATTCCCTATTATTCTCTATTTAGGAAAGACAGATCCTTGGATAAAAGAGGTGGAGGAGTACTTATTTATAGTAAATCCATATTAAATGCGATAGTGTTACATACTAGTGAATATTATACTGTCATTGATTTTTTAACGATACAGATTAATAACCTGATTTTAACTGCGATTTACAGACCGCCGTATGCTAATATATATGATGATCAAATGTTTACCAATTCTTTTCAATCTATTTTGGACTGCCATGGTAATATTGTTGTGGTGGGAGATTTTAATAGGCTGCATGATTGTGAAATAATCAATCTTTTTTCTAACCATGATTTTAAGCAGATTATAAAGGAACCAACTAGAGGTTCGGAATGCTTAGATCATGTATATTTAGAAGTTGAAGCGTTGAACTCACACAGTTATGATGTAGTAAATTACTTCAAAGAATTGGATCATAAACAAATCATTTTACAATGGAACCTTTCGAGTAGCAAAGCACAGAAACCTAATTTTGAAAGTGCGCACGTGCAATGTTCCAGAATCAAATGGAATCTTTTTAGAGAATTAAGCTTATCTATTGATTATGAATGTTTTTTATCATGAATAATGACGAATTTGTTTCTTCTGTTTCATTGTTATTATCTGATATGTTTAGGGCGTCTACATTTATGGATGTTATACCCAAGAGATTCAATAGGAAGTTATGTAAGCTAAGAATCAAACGAGATAATATAATGAAATGTAGTCTTATCAATAGTATTAAAAAAATGAGGTTAGAATTGATTGATAAAGAAATTAATTCATCACTGCTGATAATCCGTCAAAGATCTGAGAGAATTATTTTGGCCAAACTGAAAAGCAATCCTAGACTAGGATACAAACTACTCACAGACTACAGTAAATATAAGGAAAAATTAAAGCTTATATTACCTGTGGGTAAAACTGAGTATGAATTTCTCTGTGAATTGGATGAAGTATTTGGCAAATTGTTATGTAATCCACATAACGAAAGCAATTTCATTGATCTACCTGATCCTTCGGGAAACCAGGATCTAGGAATTGTTATTGACAGTGATGCATTGATAGAATTAATGTTAAAAATAAAATCAAAAAAACAAAAAGATCACCTTGGTATATCGATTGATAACCTATTTCAATTACCTTTATATTTTATGAATGCGCTCTGCAATTTTATAAATAGAATTTTGAAGGATGGGAAATTACCAATTGATATATTAACGATAGTAGCTAAACCATTGCCAAAAGTAAGTAAGCCACAGTGAGCCAGTGATTATAGATTAATCTCTATTATCCCTTCGTTTTTGAAGATAATAGAACGATTGATACTAGATTTTGATATGTGCCAACACGGCTTTACAAAAGACAGGTCGACAACTACTAATATTCTCTCTATGTGGAAACATGTAATTACATTAGATGAGAAAAAGTTAGACGCATTAATTGTATTTATAGATATCTCAAAAGCTTTTGACTCTATATCATTTGATGCTATTTTGAATGCGATTAGTTTGTTGAATATTGATCCGAATATTTTTAGATTACTTAAATACTATCTATATAATCGACGAATGAGTATTCAAGTAAACGATTTGATATCAAAATCGAAACGAGTAACGAGTGGAGTTCCACAGGGATCAAGCTTGGGGCCCATTTTATTTAAAATTGTATTTGCACATTTGGAAACTAAGATCCTTAACGGTCGAGTTTGCAAATTCGCTGATGATTTAAAAATAATCTTCCCAATTGATCCAAAAAATGTTGAATTCTCAAAAAATAATGTGACACTAGATTTGTATGATTTAAGTAGATACTTGTTAACACTAGGGCTGAGAATAAACAGTAAAAAGACGAGAGCTTTGAAAATAGGTAACAGAACTGATTTCAATTATGTTTATTTTCATGATGCTGAGATTAATGATGTTTTTGAAATTAAACTTATGCAAGAAATTAAGGATTTAGGTGTAACTATTCATTGTACGGCTTCTGCTGAGAGACATATTGAAAGGATAGTAAGCATTGCCAAGAACAGATGGGCACTAATAAATAGAAATATTTTATCGAGTGAAATAAAATATAAAATGTTTATAATTTGGATTAGACCGATATTAGAATATGCTGCTGCTACTTGGAATCCTTTAACAAAGGGGTTGTCTAATAAGATAGATGCTGTACAAAGAAAAGTTGTGAAACAAATAAGTCCTATCTCCTGCACTATATATGCCACTAGATTACAGTTTGTACCACAGCATCCTTTATGGTTTCGGAGAATGTGCTATTGCATAAAAGTTTTCCATTTGAACCAGTGGACTGGTGCCTATATGAATCCAATAAGAATGAGTCATGAAGTTGGAGCTAGATCTGGTCAATTTGCAATATCTCCACCATTGGTAGGGAATGTTGCGAGCAAGCTATTCTCTTTTTCAAAAATTTTCAACATTTACAATCAATTGCCAAAGTGGCTTAGAGAAACGCCTCCATCTAAAATGTCTCTTAAATTTTTATCTACCGAACTAGAAAAAGTGTTCAATCCTGCTGATATTTTTAATTTTGATTATGATAATACTTTCTCGTGGTTAAATAAAAGACAGGATTAATTGTTTTTCAGCAGCATAACTTCTCGAGATTCTATCTTCAAGTTTTGTACTATTAATACTGAAACGTTGTGCATTACATAGTATGTTAAACAACAATACATACAATCAATTATTAGTCATGGTTCCCTTTTTTGCATAATGTTACACTCGAATAATACATTAAATTTTTCTATTTTTGATGATGAATCTATCTCTCTTTATAACCGAACTTTCTGATGCTGATAAATTGTACAGTACAACTAATTGCACATATTTATGTGATGTGATATGTTTTTATATTGTACATTTTCTATTTTTATTATTTGATGGAACATGTAAGGTTTGAATCCAAATAAAGATTTCCTATTCTATTTTATTCAAGTCAAACCACCAATGGTGGGAATGTTGCGAGCAAGCTACTCTCTTTTTTAAAAATTTACAAAATTTACAATCAATTGCTAAAGGGGCTTAGAGAAACGCCTCCAACTAAAATGTCTTTTAAATTTTTATCTACCGAACTAGAAAAAGTGTTCAATCCTGCTGATATTTTTAATTTTGATTATGATAATACATTCTCATGGTTAAATAAAAGACAGGATTAATTGTGTTTCAGCAAAATAATTTCTCGAGAATCTATCTTCAAATTGTGTATTATTAAAACTGAAAGGTTATGCATTATATCATCTTGTTAATCAACAATGCATACAATCAATAATTAGTCATGGTTACCTTTTTTCTTACAAACTGTTATACTCGAATTATATCTTAAATTTTTTGAAATTTTGATGAAGAATCTATCACTCTTTACAGCTGAACTTTCTGATGCTGATAAATTGTACAGTACAAATAATTGCACATATATATGTGATGTGATATCATTTTATATTGTACATTTTATAATTTTATTATTTGATGGAACATGTGTGGTTTGAATCCAAATAAAGATATTCGATTCTATTCTATTCTGTTCAATAAATACATAATTTCACTAATTCGTTAATTCATTACTTTACCAATTTTTAAGCAGTAATTCGTTAAACTTTAAATACAAATATTCCTTAATTCATTATTTCATTAATTTATTAATTCATTAATTTATTAATACGTTAATTTATTAATTCTTTAAATCATTAATAAATTAATTCATTAATTTATTAATTCATTAATTTATTAATTAATTAATTTATTAATACGTTAATTTATTAATTCTTTAAATCATTAATAATTTAATTCAATAATTCATTAATTCGTTAATTCATTAATTCATTAATTCATTAAATCATTAATTCATTAATTCATTAATTCATTAATTCATTAATTCATTAATTCATTAATTCATTAATTCATTAATTCATTAATTCATTAATTCATTAATTCATTAATTCATTAATTCATTAATTCATTAATTCATTAATTCATTAATTCATTAATTCATTAATTCATTAATTCGTTAATTCATTAATTCATTAATTCATTAATTCATTAATTCATTAATTCATTAATTCATTTATTCATTAATTCATTAATTCATTAATTCATTAATTCATTAATTCATTAATTCATTAATTCATTAATTCATTATTTCATTAAGTCATTAATTCATTTATTTATTGATTCATTATTTCAATAAATAATTAATTCATTAAATCATTAATTCACTAATTTATTAATTCATAAATTCATTATTTTCTTAATTCATTAATTCATTAAATCAATATTTGATAAAATTATTAATATATTAAATCATAAATAGATTAATTCATAAATTTATAATTTCATTAATTCTTTTATTCGTTAATTCATCAATTTTTGTTTAGCAAATTGTGAAAGTTTGATTACAATAACACGTTTACTCAGCAATTTATTTATTAATTAATTCATTTAATTTTGATTTAATTAATTCATTTATTCACTAACTCATTAATACATTCATTATTAATTCGTTAATTCATTAATTTATTAATTCATTAATCCATTAATTTATTAATTCATTAATTCATTAATTTGTTAATTCGTTAATTTATTAATTCATTTAATCATTAATTTATTAATTCAATAATTCATTAATTCTATAATAAATTTACTAAATAATTCATTAATTCATTAGTTCATTATATCATAAATTCATTAATTACTTAATTCATTAATTCATTAATTCATTAATTCATTAATTCATTAATTCATTAATTCATTAATTCATTAATTCATTAATTCATTAATTCATTAATTCATTAATTCATTATTCATTAATTCATTAATTCTTAATTCATTAATTCATTAATTTATTATTCATAAGCTTAATTCATTAATTCATTTGTTCCTTAATTCATTGTTTATTAATTCATAATTCATTATTCATAATTTTTAATTCAATTTTATAATTCAATAACACATTAAGTGATTAGTAAATTAATTCATAAATACATAATTTCACTAATTCGTTAATTCATTACTTTACAAATATTTAAGCAGTAATTCGTTAAATTTTAAATACAATTATTCCTTAATTCATTAATTTATTAATTTATTAATTCATGAATTTATTAACACGTTAATTTATTAATTCATTAAATCATTAATTCATTAATTCATTAATTCATTAATTCATTAATTCATTAATTCATTAGTTCATTAATTCATTAATTCATTAATCCATTAATTCTTTAATTCATTAATTCAATAATTCATTATTTCAATAATCCATTATTTCATTAATTCAGAAATACATCAATTCATTAATTTATTAATTCATTAATTCAATAATCCATTAACTAATTAGTCAAATTACGTTTTATGAATTAATTTAGTAACCATTTTAATTTTTTATTGAATTAATAAATTATTGAATTAAAAACATATTGAATTAATGAATTAGTGCATTAATAAAATAATTGAATTAGTGAACATAACGATTAATGAATTAATGAATTAATGTTTTAATGAATTAATGAATTACTGATATAATGAGTTAATGTATTAATAAATTAATAAATTAATGAATTAATGAATTATTGAATTAATGAATTAATGAATTTATGATATAATGAACTAATGGACTAATGAATTATTTAGTAAATGAATTTTTGAATTAATGAATTATTGAATTAATAAATTAATGATTTAATGAATTTATAAATTAACGAATTAATAAATTAATGAATTAATGAATAAATAAATTAATGGATTAATGAATTAATAAATTAATGAATTAATGAATTAAAGAATGAATGTATTAATGAGTTAGTGAATTAATGAATTATTTAAATCATAATTAAATGAATTAATGAATAAATAAATTGCAAAGTAAAGGAGTTATTGTAATCAACCTTTCACAAATTGCTAAATAAAAACTTGATGAACTAATGAATAGAAGAATTAGTGAATTTAGGAATTGGTCTATTTATGATTTAATGTATTAAAATTTTTATCAAATACTGAATTAATGAATTAGTTAATTAAACAAATAATGAATTTATGAATTTATAAATTAGTGAATTAATGATTTAATGAATTAATTATTTAATGAAATAATGAATCAATAAATTAATGAATTAATGAATTAATTATTTAACGAAATAATGAATCAATGAATTAATGAATTAATGAATTAATGAAATAATGAATTAATGAATTAATGAATTAATGAATTAATGAATTAATGAATTAATGAATTAATGAATTAATGAATTAATGAATTAATGAATTAATGAATTAATGAATTAATGAATTAATGAATTAATGAATTAATGAATTAATGAATTAATGAATTAATGAATTAATGAATTAATGAATTAATGAATTAATGAATTAATGAATTAATGAATTAATGAATTAATGAATTAATGAATTAATGAATTAATGAATTAATGAATTAATGAATTAATGAATTAATGAATTAATGAATTAATGAATTAATGAATTAATGAATTAATGAATTAATGAATTAATGAATTAATGAATTAATGAATTAATGAATTAATGAATTAATGAATTAATGAATTAATGAAATAATGAATTAATGAATTAATGAATTAATGAATTAATGAATTAATGAATTAATTGAATTAATGAATTAATGAATTAATGAATTAATGAATTAATAAATTATTTAGTAAATAAATTATTGAATTCATGAATTAATTTATTAATGATTTAATGAATTAATAAATTAACGTATTAATAAATTAATGAAATAAGGAATAATTGTATTTAAACTTTAACGAATTACTGCTTAAAAATTGGTAAAGTAATGAATTAACGAATTA
>JAQBSW010012269.1:0-17317 GCA_029291075.1 Eudiplozoon nipponicum | reverse complement strand
TTCGTCAGCACAAAGTTAGTTGAATTGAAGACTTTAGATTTAGGCCAACTTTTGGTTTTCTAATCCCAACGTTTATTAGGTAGTGCGCCGCGGTTATAAGACTTGTCAGAGACTGAGGTTCTCGTTTTGGTTGTACTTCATTATTTTATACAGTTGTTTTACTGATTTCCTGATATGCTGCTTTGTACTCTATTAATGTTTTGCTCAAACATTAGGCAGCTATAAGGATTCACATTAGCGGCAAGAAGGAAGGCCTAGATTTTGTCGAACTGCGTGTTTTGTTTCGTTTTATTCTAGCTTCAGCATATGATCAAAATTAATTACTTCCGTTCCTCTGGTCAGAGCTTAATAAACGACGCTTGACAAACAGTTTTATGTGAGCTTAGGACAAAGCTGTTTATCTGGTTAAAGCACAAAAAAGCATGTTTAAATGTTTACATAGTTGTAGTTAAGTTCGCTCACTCAGTTGGTTGTTTGTTTGACCTGAGAGATGGTGTATTTAGGTATTAGGCTTGAATACCAGTGAGAATTGGACTCTGAACCAGATTGTAAATGATTTTTTATTTAAACACATTCTCAATTTACGCCCGCTGTCGCAAATTGTTTAAAATATTACAAAGTAGAGATATTAAACGAACATTGGTTGCGCGAGTAGTGATAATCACTTTTAATTAAAATTTGCGATATTAAGCCATCCTGCCGCAGTGGTTAGAGTGGCGTGATGAGTTCCAGATAAGGACTAAACTGGTACTGGAGGAATCGCCTTTTCTGCACTATGTAATACTTAGTTTATACTGACAAATGTTTGTACATAATGGGTTAGGCGTTTATATAAAGATTACAACCTTGATTAAAGTATTTTTTATCACCGCCCGCGCATAACCAATGTTCGTTTAATTATATAATTGTTTATTTCTATATGACTTCCCCATGCAATGTGATGTCTGTTCTATAATGACAGATTGGAGATGGTTAGTTGGAACTGTGTGTCTAAACGGATGTCATATAGGCTCCACCTAATTAAAAGGCTAATGAATAAATATTAGTTAGTATATATCTGAATATTTTGTGTTGTGTGTGACTGGGTGGCTCAGTGCTTGGAATAACAGATTACGAAGCAGACGTGCTCAGGTTCGAGCCCTGTCCGCTGCAAATTCTGGACAGTACGTGATGATTTCCCAATAAGGACGAAACCGGTCTACTGGATGAATTGCCTTTTCTACACTATACAATACTTGCTCTACACCGAGATGTGTATGTACATAATGGGTCAGATGTTTATATCAAGAACACAACATTGGTTAAAGTAAAAGTAAATGAGTGTTTTTTAAGTTTTTGATTTCTTTTATTTAATTTACTTTCGTGTTTCCCTTTTGAACTACTTTTGTTATTTGAACGAGAATATTAATCTGTTCTTATGTATTCATTCTGTCAAAGCTATTAAAGCAAGTTTCTTCAATAGGCTCTAATTACCAAACTCGAGAACCTGACCTGTACATGGCGTGAGTTTTTGCACTAACCAGAGAAGGACATTCGTTTTCTGTCGTCTCTATTGGAACAGAAATAAATCCAATTTGATTGTGCTCGTTAGCATTGGGCGGAAGACCGTCTATGCGCAGGTTGGATCTGAATGCAGTTAATCAATCCACATTAGGAATGTGTAGCCTGGTTTTCATTTATAGTCAACAGACTGGTAGAAAACTAAAATGAATTTCTTCTGTGGATGCGCGATGTACAATCATCGCCTTATTTGTAATGTTTTGTTAATGGATGAGTTAAGACAAGCTACTTAAATTGTAGCTTCCGGTGGGTGGGGGGGGAGGGGCTATTAATGCGATACTGGATAATGAGCAAAAGCATCGCTCACTCATTGTACAGTTAATATGGAAATTGCTAACTTAAATCCTTCAATCAGAAGTCGGTTAGTGCCTGATAAGCTCTTCTTGCCAGGCAGATGCAGATTAACACTGGCTTGATGTTGCTATTGAATTAGAACTAAAACGGTAGATTCAAAATATCTTCGAATTTTTCGCTCAGATCCGACGTATCAGCACGGGTCATTTGGTTAGGAGAGAACGTGCGCCTCCAGTTTCTAATACGCAGTTCGTCAAACACGTGCAATATCTCTTCATTGTGTCACATATTGCAGCTGGCATGGTTTGCAATAAGGTGAGCCTTCGGCCTTATTACGAGATATGCATCAGTACTCTTACGTTTATTGACGGGGCAGTTGATTTCATTTCCATAAGAGAAGGCGAAGTCACCGGAATTGATGGCCTTCCGTTTAAATGTTTTACTATGATTGAATGCCGATTCAGAAGGATGTTCCAGAGCTAATTACCGCGATGTGGAGGAAGGAATCCGTCTAAAATGAGTTGTAGAGTGCCTTTTTTGTGCCTATGCACAAATATTGTGATATTG
Source organism: Eudiplozoon nipponicum (assembly GCA_029291075.1). Lineage (NCBI taxonomy): Eukaryota > Metazoa > Platyhelminthes > Monogenea > Mazocraeidea > Diplozoidae > Eudiplozoon > Eudiplozoon nipponicum. The sequence goes on along the minus strand of JAQBSW010012269.1, from coordinate 14,896 downwards.
ATACTGCTGCCACCTTGGGTGCAATATGTTTTCCTTGTGTCGCATAAAATGTGATCATTAATATTATCATTTAAGGATTCTTGAAGACCGAGGAGAATGAACTGAACCAATTCGGACAGTTTCCATTGGAGATGGGATGTGTCGAGAAAGTAAAAACTTTGCACCGCATGCTCGAGTTGAGTCAATGGTGTTAGTGACCCATTATTTCTGTTTTTTTAAAATTATTCAGACACTTTCGATTATGTATCGCTCAAGATGTTATGGCGAGCTATGGTCGATGATGGCATCATGACCAAAGTGATTCTTTTGCTCGACGCCAATTATACTTATTCATTGGACTTAATTTGTTCATGTAATGGTTTTGCTTAAGCTTTTATGATTGACTCCGGCATAAGAAAAGAACGTATATTTGTTGAAACATTGTTCAATATTGTTGACGATAGTCTTTGCTGAGATTATCGGAACCCTTCCAAAAACGGAGACCGGTCGTAGTTGCTGGTGGAATGCTAAATGCTTCTGAAACGGTAATTGTACCCAATTTTAACCCGAAGCCTAAGATCGTGCTGAATGGCGCCCTGTTGCCATTAGTCAACGAATTCGTCTCCCTAAGAACCCTGATGACAATAGATGTGATTATCGATCTGCGGCTTCCTTTGGTAATTTATGTAACCCACTTTGAAATTGTCCATCTGTTTCACAAATGTCTAAAAATCAAATATACTTTTATTCCATCTTTATGCTGTGACGTGATTAACTATAGTTGCCAGCGCCTGGACAGTGTTTATTAGGCAATAACGAAGTTTACGAACCAATCTGTGCTATTCCGCTGCTGTCTGATTATCCAACACCATTGAACCCTGCTATGGAACATCGATTGCGTTGGTTTTAGCAATGCTTCGGAAGGCCAAATAGACATCCTGCTCACCAGGCTGCTTAAGCAACTGTATTCGATGGCTGGATCCACCGAAGAGCCAGGACAGCAACCCCGAGACTGCTTTCTACTTTTCGCGATATACGCCATTTTATGATGCTGCATGGTACTTCCACTAATCTAGTAAGCAAAAGTCTGTAGGAGCCTAACGGCTAACAGGGTCCTCTAGAGAGACTTGATTGAGACCTTATTGGCGTAGGATCTTTCTGAACTCACTATATTATGGAGATCTAGATCTTCGTTTAGGTATCCTTGTGTGTGTGTGTGTTTTTGTGTGTGTGTGTGTAGTAACGCTTCTTTTTGACATATACTGCTCAACTTCGTGCGCAATTTCTATTATTTCAGTTATAGACCCAAGAGAACTGAGGTTCCTTAGCTTGATACGCGGTGCTGATTTATATTCCCTTGACACCAATTGCACGATTTAGAATATTTGTTTAAAATGTCAAATTGAGTAGAAATTCTATCGGTTTTGTTTTCTTTTGCTTTTTTATATCTAGATCAGTTGGACCAATCTAGCGCAAAAGTAACAACAACGACAGCTGGTCCCTTGTCAGTAAATTCTCATTTAAGTGCAATAGTTCCATTCTCGGGCGGCTCTCCTGTGTCCTCTTGTATGGGGGCTAACTCCGGTGGAGGAGAATTGACAAAGCCACGCAGTCTTCGATTCACTTGGTCTATGAAGACTACGAGCAGCATGAGTCCCAACGATATGCTTCGTGAGATCAAACAGGTTTTAGAAGATAATGACTGTGCTTATGACCAGCCAGAGCCGTTTCTGCTTCTGTGTAATTACGGAGATATCGTTACTGACGGTCAGGTACAATGGGAAATGGAGGTGTGCAAGCTGCCTCGTCTCAGTTTAAACGGTGTGCGTTTTAAGCGTATTTCAGGCACGTCAATCAGTTTTAAAAATATAGCCTCGAAAATCGCTGGCGATTTGAAGTTATAGTGCTTTTTAGAGTCTGTTTTATTCCACTGTGTGGGCAACTTGCTTGGTCAACCTAGTTATGATGCAATTTGAGCTAGTAAAAGTGATATTCTGTAGAACATAGCAATCGGAAGTGCTAACTTATTTGACTGGAACTCTTTCTGTGTCTATTTTTCTGTAAAAAATCGGCAAATATTGTAACAGTAGACAAGTTTTCTCTTTCAATATGAAACTTCTCCAACATGAATACCTAATGTGATTATAATCTATTTGACACTTAACCTAAATATGTTTTCAAAAATGTATTTATTATTGCTTGTTAAAGGCATTGTAATGTTATTCATTTAATTAAGGCCGACACTAGTTTAGATCTGTTTTTACGTCTTTCGTACTTCTATGTAAACACTAGTGTGATCTTTTGGGCTTTGCTGAGGTATTTCAAATGGCAGATGAATAGTTAATTTGCCTTTCGTTCTACCGCAATTCATTTTCACCAATCAGAATGATTTGTTTCACAAAATATTGTATACATTTATGTATATATGTATGTATATACATATAGTATTCGATGTAGAAGCAGCACATTTCATTTTTACTTTAAAGCATTAATTTTATTTTTTCTTAGTGTGGTTTACTTTAAATGAAATCGTAGAATGATAGCTGGCTGTGCGTAATTAGTTTCTCTGTTAGAAGCAAACATGTGATTGAGGAACAACTTTCTATTTGCAAATATTATCTGGTGTTATTTACGTTCTTTCAATTACAACGTAGGTTTGAACCGTGGCATGTAGTGTAGACTCGTCATTTTTTGTTTATTTAATCATAGCTTAATTTATTTTTCCAAATATGTTGCAGACTTTGTAAAAATTCGATTTTTGCTTTCGATTAATTTTGTAAGTGTATAGTCTCGTTGGGTAGTCGCCATTCAAGTCGTGGTTAGCTTTAAATATATAACGTAAAGATCGGCTTCTCGGTCTTATTTTATGGCGCTAAGACATTGGCTGTGGTTGAAAATGACATCCTCTGCATTGAAAACGTAAATCAATGCACTCGCTTTGATTGCTTAAGACAACTGTCTGCTTATTGGCAGGTGGCACTAGACCAGAGCTAAATTTAGAAGATGGTTCCTTCTATCTGTTTGCTCTTCGATTTGCCATCACCATTGTATCGAGTTTTGGACACATTGTGTTGTCTTGTGCACTATCTGCAAAGCTCTTTAGCATATCTTACTTGCCAGCCATCGAGGCATCTCTGATGGCTAGTTGAAATCGCAGTGGTTGACATGCAAACTCAGAGCGGAACTATAGGATTGGCGATATCGTTCTCTTGATACTTCCGCACCATGCACCTAAAGAAAATGAAAAAAATATAGTTAGGTTAACCAGTTTTGGAATCTAATGGCAAACTATGTAAAGTGAAAGAGGTCTGATAAACTCTGCTTTACTAAAATGGGCTTTTTTGGGATCCGCTTTGCGGTGGACATTTATCTTCGTTTATGTATGGGCGTTTGCACGTGTTTTTGGGATTTTATATGTAATATAAGTAAGAATTGCTTTTTACAGCAATTACGCCAATTGAGTGTATTTGTCATAAACTTTAAACTTATTTTGCCAACAATCAAACTTTTTAACTATTGGAACTATAAGTCTGAAGCAAATCTATTCGTATTCCATCGAAAAGAATTTTTCCTGCATTACAGGAGACTGAAATTTAAAGATTTTAAGGCATTTTATCTTTTAATTCACAAAATGATTTTTCCGAAACGTAATTGCACGATTTAGTATTATATTGTTTTTGTATGCATGTTTGTATTTATGTATGCATGTATGTATTTATTTATTTTTGTATGTATGTATGTATTTATGTATTTATGTATGAATGTATGTATGCATGTATGTATGTATGTATATATATATACATGCACATGCGTGCGCGTATGTATGAAGGCACGTTCGTTCTTGTTTACGTAATGTGTGTATGTATAAATATATGTATTTATGGATGTATATGTTTATGTATGTATATATATATGCATGAAATTATGTTGGCAGATATATATGTATGTATGTATGCATGCTAGTCACGAGTTTTTTTGATTTTTTTGGTGTGGAAGTTATAATAATTTAGTGGATAACGTGATGTCTGAATTGAGAAACTTCATTTGAGAAGGCGGAGACCTTCAAATAAAGGAAATCGTATGCTTATTTCTCCAACTTTAATCACATTATGATAAATTTTAGCGCGAAATATTTGCATTACACAGGAAAATAGAATTTGCAGTTTTAAAAGTAGCATACAGAACTGAGGTTCGTATATTTCATGCTCAGTTTCAAAATTTACAAACCAAGCCGATATTAGAGAGAATAAGTGCGACTACAAAACAATAAATTTCTCATGCTTATTTATATATCATTGTATATATATATATATATATATATATACATATATCTCTTCTAGGTAATACCACTGCTATGGTTCTATTTTACATTTTGACTTGGCATTGAACATTAATAATTGAAATTTGTGTGCTTTCGTGCGAAATTCTGTTTTATAACAGATTGCGGACAAATATGACGAGTAGCTTTGCCATATTCTTGCTAAAACAGGTGATAAAAAGACTGATCTGAACAAACACATCCCTTTTAATTTAATCACAATTGTCTTGAAATTTGTAAAGTGTTATATTAGAAACGTATTTCATACTTCTCAGTCATGTTTGTAAAAGGAGAATCATGCTGCTTCGTATGGGAATTCGCATTGATTCTGTAAATTTATATAATAGAACGTTTTCTTTTAATGACTTCTATTAACGGGGCACTGTCCGTGAAATTGTCAATTGTTTTATCAATAGTTTCATATTCAATGAAACAATATTTATAACGAACTGCGTAGCTATACCTACGTCAACAGCATTTAACTGGCAAATACAATTGTTCTATTATTCGTACACAGGACTTTAGTACATGTTTGCCAGACTGCTATTCGTCTACAAATCAGGCCTGGTACTGTTGACCCGTTTTCTTATTACTATTTTTAACAATAATATTTCCCGCTAATATTATCCAGCACACGAAGAAATTTAACATTGATTTACGTTTCTGTTAATTTAATTATTTTTATAATACTCTAACTTTTCGTGAAAATTTCCAACTGTGATGGCATAATCATTATGCAACAACACTATAATGTTTTTATTCGTCATTGAGGACGTCTACACTTGCGAGGAGTATGCGATTTGGAATTCAATTATTCGCCTAGATTCTCATTCTTCAACTTGTACACAATACCTGCAGAATTGACATTAGGTCTTAAAGTGTATGTGAACAGCATGATGGGAATGCAAATAAATGTAGCTTATAACATACGTGTTGTGTCTCTCTTTCCATTCGTACATAATATTTTACTTGCAATGAGAACATTCTTTGTTCAAATTTTTCTACACTAATCGATGTTATCAGCAGCTAATAATTCAGTGTTCATTTGAGTAGCTGTGATAGTTTGTTGAACCTAATTAAAGACTTATTTTTTCTGGCTATCTATGGTCGTTTTTGTATAAACTGTAGTGCAATTAAACGATTGAACTTCGTAGAAATATTTTGTCACTTCTCTCTTTCTTTCTCTCTCTCTCTCTCTCTATATATATATATATATATATATATATATATATATATATATATATACAATTGATTTGACAAAACATGGGATGACATTAAATAACCTTTTTCGTCCTTTAATGTCAACCAGTCAGTTGTATTCATTGTTACAACTGAAATTACAAAACGTAATTGTACTTGACTGCGGCTAGTTTCCGCAGCATATGAACCGGATTATTAGGGTAGGCTCGGCGTATTTTGGGGCTTTTGCGATTCTTTTGGTTCCTTTGTTTGTAGCCATATTATTATATTTTTGTTGCTCTGTCTTTCCAATAATTTCTATATGACTTGCTTCATACAGACGGCAGTTAGTATCAGTCTTCTTTTAGAGTTTAAGATGGCCGCGGCGATATGTAATTATTCGTCACATGCCAACCAAATTGAATTAGACAACACCATATTGTGACATTCTCGTATACATTTTTATTGTTTTGGTCAATGTACTCGGAGCAACTAATATAAATGTAAATTCGATTAATAGTCAGTAGTTTTGCCACGAAAGGTAAGATAAATCAAAAATAATATTTATATATTCTTGATGCAAAGAGCTGTATACTTACGTTTAGGATTTAGGCATGGGTGATATGAATTTTGTGAAGTCGCGTCATTTTTGCATCGGTAATTTTTGCATAATAATTTAATTTTTTTATAGTAGTATAAGTATTACTTGTAAGCATGACGTACATCGTAATTTATTAGTAAATATAGGAATAGGAAAATATCCAAAATCAATAGATAGAGACTGTAATTCCCAGATTTGTTTTAAGGTTAATGGCTACTTATACAAATCAGCAATCACTGATTGCGCGAGTGGTGATAACAGTTCTTTAAATCAAGTTTGCCAATTTAAAATAAACACCAATCCCATTTTAGCTAACCAGTCAAACAAAATATCAGTGTTGTTCGACTAGTTAAATACAATGTGATTGGTTTTTATTTCAAGGTCGAGGACTTGATTTAAAGAACTACTGGCTGCTGTCAGTGGGAGCCAACACGACGCCTTGCTCACTGTGTATATTTGATCTATTATTGTGGATCAATAGGATCTGGCAATATGTTGCCTGTTATCAAGTACCGCACTGCGATGACTCTTCTTTGTGAGTTTTATGTTCCATCTTGGCCTCAATTGTGCTGTATTACGCAGACGCCCAGAAGATTGCATCGTCCAAGTGATCCGTATTACTCCGTGTGCACTCATGGGAAATCATTAAATTAGAAATTGATGTGTATATAGCTTATCAATTTTGTCCGTGATGAATTTCCTCCTGCTTCTATATGAACGATCAAATTTAGAGTGTTGCGAGTTAGAATCATACTGATATTCCCAGCCACAACTGCTTGGTTTTTCAATAAGGACAATATCGTGGATTTAGATTGTACGAACATTTTAAATTTAGTTCAAAATTGTAAAACTATATATATAAAGGTTGCTTTTCAGCTCTATTTCGTTCCCTATGGAAAATTAACGAGGACGAATATTTTTTCGCATTAAAGACCACAATCTTTTACCTTTTTTTACTATATAAAATGCAAACCAATTTCTCATTCTTGCCATATATATATATATATATATATATATATATATATATATATATATATATATATACTACTCTCTATATAAGACAAAGGGGTGGCTGATCATTTTGAGAACCGACGTACTTTAATTTTGCTCATTAATCCATCATTTGTATGAATCTACATTAAGAAACGTTGGCTAGCGTACTTCAGTGAAAAAGTAGGTCACGGGCGACGTCGGATTTTTAATAACAGCATTATTACTGTTATCGTATTTATGCTTAATTCTGTGCTACTTATGTCCATCTTCCATTTCACTTGAAAAGCACTGATTTTCGTTTGATGCGACTTCAAATACTATGTGACCTCAGTGTTCGGCAGATGTTGTCGAGGTCATCCATGTCTATTTATGTATTCCAGTGACCGTGGACTTCATGATTAGAAATACACATTCATGGCTTTGAATCTGCGTTGGTCTTCATTCTTTTGGGGTCTTTCGATTAAGATGTGCATTTTCATACCGTTTTACATCTACCATGAAGTAAAATCACCTTCGTTTGGATGCTGTTGAAAGCTAAATTGTGAATATGGAAAAATGGATAAGCGATTTTGTGAAATTAAACAAGAATCACGTATTATGTCTTTTGATTATGAAGTATTACAGTTGTGCTCTACCTAGAGAGAAATATAATCTTTAGGTTTATCAAATATATAAGTTATTTAAACTTTCTTGGTTGCGGATAGCCAAAATGTGTGCAAAAAGGCTTATGCATGGCGTGTCTATTAGCAAGTTAGGCAATATAGGGTCAGGAGGATATATCAGTATGGCATAAAAAACAATTTGAGTTATTTAAATTATTTTGAATCTTGTAATGTTGCTTTTGACTAGACATAATAAGTGAAAAATGACTGTGGTTTAGTTGGGGTGTGTCTAAAATTGTAATGACATGGTTAAAATACTCCTGTGCTTCATTTTCGTTTGTTGTAATTGATCGTTGCGGTGTTGATGGTGTTTTTGAATGACTCTGAACACAAGCATGTAGCTTTGATTTGTAGAATCATTTATCGGAATACTTTGTTAGCCATTTTTCAAGTAAACTCAAAGAAAAGGCCTATTTTCCATCAGATAGCATTAATTTAGTCCAATATCGCCTTATTGGCATCGGTTATTAAAGTGTTGCGAGCAACATATTCTGAATGTAGAAATTTTTATTTTATAACAAGTCATGATATTGAATTTTTGATTGCGCGGATGGCGAAAAATAGTCTTTACATCAAGATTGCGAACTTGCGATAAACACCAATTCTATTCGACTTAACCATTCCAACAGAATAGAACACTGCGAGCACCGGAGAGGTTAAATATGGTAGTCTTGGTGTTTATTTCAAGTACGCAAACTTGATTTAAATAAGTAGGGATATTTTAGTATGAATGGGCGTGGAAAACGTTTTCGCTAAACATTCGCGATAATATTTTTCATTTTAACTTCTACCTACTTCGCTAACGCGTCGCTGAAGGAGATTTCACCTAATCGAGTTTTTGCCATTTTTCTTCGTTACCTGTAAAGACGTATACGTGTTCTGTTTGTGTTAAGTTGCGTGCGGAGATTTTGTCGTAAAAAATGTACATTTTTATATCTACCTAGCTTGTATCGTTTTCAGCGCCAGAACAAGGAGTTTTGAGTAATTTAAATGCTTTCGTGTCGACAGATTTATTGCTTGTTATAGCAAACACTAACTACTTGTATGAACCATGTATGGTTTATTTTGGATTAAAAAATATTACAAAATACGCTTCTCCCCTATTCTCCTCGATTTTTGCTATAATTTAGCTAAAAATCCTATCTTTTAGGCATTATGTTACGCTTCCTCTGGTTGGATGACAGCGGTTATCAATATTTGTCTTATAACATTAACAGGCTAGCCACATTCTGCTCTATCATTGGCTGAATGAATTGTTGACAAATTATTTGCTTAAAAATTTATTCTCTCATTGTGGATTTCTTCTGCGCTTAATTTAGCCTTAAATGTGAAATTGCTTCATCAAAATCTCTATCTATCAAAAGAAAGCTGTTAGTTTTGATGAGTTTTTTTATTAATTTCTGTGTGTTGTTTCAGTATAACTGCAGGTTTTCAGTTTCAGTACATTGTTTTGGTTTACGCTTATCTACTTGTATGAACAATTAGTTTTGAATTTGAGTTGGCTTAAAATTTGCGAGCTTTACGAACATTTTATTGACCAGTCCTCTTTATTATGGGCATGTTAACATTCGACGTATCCTCATGTTGTCTGAGTTCACGTCTAGATCAGCATTATCCAGTCATGTGAACGTATATTCCAAATACCGGAAAGTCTTATCAATGTTATACCAGATTTAAACTTTATTCTAACTAATTGGTAATAGTTTTCACACGTCATTCCTTCTGCACTTTGAAATAAACAAATGATGAGTTCTAACGTAGAGCATTTTATAGCTTTTTTCACTAAATTTCTAATAGAAACGCGGTGTGATGTAGATCATTTAATTTAGAAACAGAATGAATTCGCTATTCTCTATTTTGTTTCGTGTTTCTGCTTAATTTGTTGATAACTGTTAACTGATTGGTAGTAACAAGTTTGTCCTTTTTAGGCTTTATTTATTTTTGATTCCATTTCATTTGTGTATTTTATTATTTATTAGAAGTAATCGAAACTTGCTATTTAAGTGTTTTCCGGTTCCTCCTTAATTTTTACCTTTTCTGTTATTTAGTAATGTTTTGCGTGATTAAGTTACCTAAGTAAATCCGGCCAGTTGCATTCGTATTCACTATTTATATTTTAAATTTTAGCACAGACTCGTTTTTGTTATTTTTGCTCTTAAAAATAAATGAGAAAATACATTTAGCAGAGGAGAAATTTGTAGAAAATTCGGTCAATAGAATCTAATCATAAAACTGATGTTTCCCCAAGTTGTATGTTCGACTTTTCACTCAATTTGAACAGCCCAACTATTTAATTTGTTGTGTCTAGAATTGACTCATCTGCATAGAAGTTGTCATTTGTACCGGAACATGTTTTAAAGAAAATCCATGATCATTTTGGGAATATAACCCGTGCGTGAGGGAATTTTGGAAAGCTTACGCCGTTTTTCAACTCATTGTTTCTACATTGGTATTATCAAATTGGTATATTTAACTGCAGTTGGAAAACGATTCCAAATTTCACGGAATTCTAAGCAAATGTTATTTACCACTTATAGAATTCACGGAAACATATACTTTGAATGCATTTCTTTAGCTTCCATTATTATTTCACTGGTTATTATGTTTAGTTTATACTGAAAACATGTATTTCATCAAAATCCTGCCATAAAAATTTAATGAAATATCTTTTTAAGTAATCAATAATATTAATTTTCTTTGTTGACTTTCTTATCCACAACTATTGAGCGACTATAAGTTGTAGACACCTGATTGATGAATGTTAAGTTTTGGTATTTTGTCTGAATGATGTTTTATTTTTGTGCCCAAATAAATAATAATGCATTGTTTTATTTTACGTTGTCGCTTCTGGAAGTCCTTTTCCATGAAACTATTTAATAACCCTTTTTAGGCGTCTCGGTTTTGGCTTCACTAGGGCTAATTATCCTCTACACAAACATATTCAAGTCATATTTGTTCCATCAATTGTGGCACTATTGAACTAAATAAATGCATCATTGAATAGTGTAGCAGTATGATATTGTCTAATTATCTGTTACGTAATTACCAACAAGATTTAATTGACTTTCTAAGTGCAGCGTCAATGAAATAAATTGTACAGGATGATCTTTTGCTTGCTTTTTGTGCAACTAGTCTTCTACATGATTAGAGATTTAATTTCTTGAATAATGTATCCAACTATTCCGGACGATGTTCTGTCTGTTTGACTAACTTTGCTCTGAATGTTTATTTCTCTATTTTGCGGGGCATCCAAAGTAACCATTTAGATAATATATAATTAGTAAGATTGACCAAATTCAGAGATAAGACAGGTACCACCCTATGAGGAAATGCGTTTCGAGCCTATATGTAAAACGTCTTCAGGAGTCCATGCTACGTCCCAAACCCACAATTAATTAGGCTACGGAATGTCGGAATTTTGGACGACGCAATATTCTATACTTGTGCGTGTTTCAGTAGTAATAGAATCAACTCCAAGAAAGGCATTGATAGTGTAGTTTTATAGTAGCTTCATGCTAATGGGTCGACAGTAATCACGAAACATTTGCGTGCATGAGATAATAACATTCATTCATGCGGACTTTGTCACAACTGAATGGTCCTTTATGAACTAACCTGTTAATTATAACGTCATGTCTAATAGTGAAATGCATACCTGTTAGTATGCATGGATGTTATATGTGTCCTGCCTGCTTGATTGTGTTTGTATAATTATTATTGCTTCTACTATTATTGCATGTAATTGCCTATTTCATTTATGTTGACTTGTGGATGTTTTCGTTCAACCTCATAAAATGTTTTTCCATTTTTCTTTTTCTTTCCACTTCTTTTTGTCATACTTAATTTTTGCTTTCAGTTCAAATATGCTATTCGTAATAAATGATAAATTTGTTAGCAAGGCTGGATTAGTGGTCTTTTCAATAATAGCATAGTAGCGAAACCTTCTTTTTAAACCCAGATTTGGCTGACTTAAAACTGAGCCATACTGATTTATTCCACATGTTACTCATTTTGGGTTCATCGTGGGTTATTGTACATTTTCTATAGTGTTTTGTATTGAGAATCCTCTCATTTTCTGGTATCTTGCCAAAATTTTTGATTTACGCCCACGTAAATCACAGTTTCAGAGCTCGTCAGGCCTTTTCAACTTTTATCTACTAATATTATGACAGAAATCTAGTGAATCCACCACTACCTACAGTTGTTATATGCAAAAATAACGTGCTAAAATACACACCAGCTTACTCATAAACTCATTATACAAATAATTAGGGCAATTAGAGCAATACTTCTTCTTTTTGATGAACTCGTTTTGGTGAAACTATGTCATTTGAAAACGGCGGTCATTACTTGCTTACAATTTTGGCGCGCGCCTATTACGGGAGCCAACGTCTGTGCGCTTTCCTTCAAGACACAAAAGCTAACGCGAAGGAATTTTATCTCAAGCGCACTTTTGATGAGCTTGTTTTGGTGAAACTGTGTCATTTGAAAACGTCCGTCATTACTTGTTGCATATTTTGGCGTGAAACAATAGCGCCTATTACGGAGCCAACATCTGTGCGCTTTCCTTCAAGACACAAAAGCTAACGCTAAGGAATTTTATCTCGAGCGCACTTTTGATGAGCTTGTTTTGGTGAAACTGTGTCATTTGATAACGTCCGTCATTACTTGTTGCATATTTTGGCACGAAACAATAGCGCCTATTACGGAGCCAACGTCTGTGCGTTTTCCTTCAAGACACAAAAGCTAACGCTAAGGAATTTTATCTCGAGCGCACTTTTGATGAGCTTGTTTTGGTGAAACTGTGTCATTTGATAACGTCCGTCATTACTTGTTGCATATTTTGGCACGAAACAATAGCGCCTATTACGGAGCCAACGTCTGTGCGTTTTCCTTCAAGACACAAAAGCTAACGCTAAGGAATTTTATCTCCAGCGCACTTTTGATGAGCTTGTTTTGGTGAAACTGTGTCATTTGAAAACGTCCGTCATTACTTGTTGCATATTTTGGCGCGAAACAGTAGCGCCTATTACGGAGCCAACGTCTGTGCGTTTTCCTTCAAGACACAAAAGCTAACGCTAAGGAATTTTATCTCGAGCGCACTTTTGATGAGCTTGTTTTGGTGAAACTGTGTCATTTGAAAACGTCCGTCATTACTTGTTGCATATTTTGGCGTGAAACAATAGCGCCTATTACGGAGCCGACGTCTGTGCGTTTTCCTTCAAGACACAATAGCTAAAGCGAAGGAATTTTAACTCGAGCGCACTTTTTCACTTTAAAATCTTAGGTGACTGAGTAAGGCATCCTAGAAATATCTGTTTTTATAATGGGCAGAACGTCTTTTTTCATTGCTGATTCGCCAATTTTATCCATTCTGCCTCGTTTGTCATACAGTAGGTGTTTACAATAAACTAGGTTCAATAATCGTGGAAGAATGTGGAAATCATACTTATGCTTACCACTAGAATCCATCCAAATCGGTGGGAGAATAAGCTGTCGGAGAATGTTACAATTGACTAACGTAACTAATTTTTGCGCAGACATGGCTGATGACCTCTTTCTCGTTAATGCTCTGGAACAGGAATTATAGTTTCAAATTTGTATTTTATGCAACAAGAGACTATAATAGACTATTTTTCTCTAATTTACTGTTAATGCGTTTAAACAGCTTACCACGTATAGTCTGTTATTCTTTAGATTACATTTGAAAATCATTTGAGAATAAGCAATGTGTAATTAATAGATATATAACTTTCAGTGCAAACAGTTTCACTGTGGGAAATGTTGAAAAACAGTTGCACTGAGGTATAATTTTTGGGTAATTGGTCAGTTTTTTCAATTTCATTTCGATAAACTACAAGTAAATCTTGTTAAAGCGCCAGACATTTAAAACAATTATGCATATACGCGTACTTACCGTTTTAAAGAAGGTTTAATTTTTCCAGTGGAGCCTTTTGTGGTTCAAGAAAAAAGAACATTAAGGCGTTTCGGCTGAACCAATGGAGAACAGACAGAAGCTTGTGGAAATTCATGGTGGGTATGCAAGAGTTTTCCTTACTTTTCTCGTGCCTTATACATGTCAGCATGGTAAATGAATATAGCACTATAGTCATCTCATCCTCTTATTCTGACTTCTATACTATAGGCTCATTTCAGTTTACCGTTGGTGCAGTTAACCCAATCAGGCTAGGCAGACCACACCATTTCCCAATAAGAGTTCAAAATTAACAGTTGGCGGATTTACTAGCAGGATTAAAACAGAGAATAATTAACATTGTTGGCTTATATATCCTCGTCGCACAATTAATTGCGAGAATAATTATCAATAAATGACGTTTCCATATAAAGCACATAAATGACATGCAAGTCAAAGTTTCACATATATGAAACATAACTAAATAGTCAATGCGTAACGCTCTACGCCATTCTGGCCATCTAGGTGACCTAAAACGATGAATTAAATAAAATGACGCACATTTTCTTCATATTGCTCAAAGTTCAAATAGGGAAACTTAACTAAACAATTTATAATGCTTAAAGCATGGATGCTTTGAAATAAAGCTAAAAAATATACATTGGCTTAGCAATTTAACAGAAAAACAATATAATAGTTTCTAGTGCTAATGGTCACCCGAGCGATCTAAAATCATTATACGTAAAGGTATGATCAAATGTATACATTTCGTCGAATGTTCAAACAGATAAATATAACTAAACATATGACCTAAACGACGATGGTAAACTTGGTAGTCAGTTCGCTATATAGCTGAGGCAACATACGTTGATTTAGTCAGGCAGTCCGGTCTGTCTAGCTCTATTACTAAACGTGTCTTTAAAGATCGAACACTTCAGTAAAGACAAGGTTCATGTTAACGCTGTCGATTAGATTGGTAAGGATCGTCGTTCGTCATTCCGGAAACTTCTTTGGCTACATGCCAATTGATACATTGTTTATTAAAACTGAACTAGAGGAGTAATTCACGTAAAATTCTTTTTGGATTTTATATTTATTAGGATTTTATTTCTAAATGATCCAATACGGATTTCCATATCGAAAACTCGCTGATCCTAACGTTGCGCATCGACAACGTTGACATGATCCTGACTGGTAATACCTGAATACAGCTTCCGCCACACACATAGAAAATACAATTAAACAATAAT
>JAQBSW010012268.1:0-17321 GCA_029291075.1 Eudiplozoon nipponicum | reverse complement strand
AGCGCATCACGTGAATTACAAACAAGAGAAGAACAGGCCGGATTCCGCGCAGGACGAGGTTGTATAGATAATATTTTTACGTTAAGGCAAGTTCTCGAACAGAGAAATTTATATCACCGTCCCACAATAGTCGTCTTTCTAGACTTCAAGGGTGCATTTGATTCGGTGGATCGCAATGTTTTATTCCATATCTTGTCAAAAAGCGGTGTGCCCCCTAAATTTGTTAATATTATACGAGCTCTCTACACAAATACTTCTGGTCGCGTTAAGGTTTACAACGAATTAACGCATAACTTTACAACCAGCAGTGGTGTTCGTCAAGGTTGTCCACTTTCCCCATTTTTGTTTAATTTTGTAATCGATGCTATTATGAACAACACTCTCTCACACATTCAGGACGCTGGAGTTGAAGTTCTCCCGGAAGATAAACTAGTCGATCTTGACTATGCGGACGATATCGTACTATTATTCGACAATCAGCATGCTGCCCAGACCACCTTAAATAGATTAGCAAACGTTGTTCCATCTTTCGGTATGAAATTCGCACCCTCTAAATGTAAGATACTGCTACAGGGTCACCCACCACTCACTCCAACGTTGCGACTGCAGAATGAAGATCTTGACATAGTCGACGGGTTTACATATCTTGGGAGCTCTATCAATAACGTAGGCAATATGTCCGACGAGGTGAGAATACGGATCGCGAAAGCTAGAGTAGCTTTCTCGAACCTTCGTCATTTATGGAGAAACGCGAATATTTCACTTTGCCTTAAAGGTCGTGTTTACAATGCATCTGTACGCGCAGTCTTACTATACGCTAGTGAAACTTGGCCTCTTAGAGTTGATGATCTGAGACGCTTACAGGCATTCGATCATCGCTGTTTGAGAAGTATAGCACATGTTGGTTACCAACAACGAATAACTAACGTTGACATCCGTAGACGTATTTTTGGATCTGACAATAGGTGCTCGTCTTTAGAAAAGCAAATAAGGCTCCATCAACTTCGTTGGCTCGGTCACGTTTTGCGTATGCCCTCATTCCGATTGCCCAATAGAGCTCTGTTCTCTCATCCAGCACCAAATTGGCGTAAGAAACAAGGTGGGCAGATTTTGACATGGCAGAAACAATTAAAGTCACTTACATCCAATTTGGGTAGTATAGGATCCACTCGTTTGCCGGGATGGGGTCCTCGTTCACAACACAGTTATTGGTTAGAAACCCTTAGCGATATGGAAGCGAATCGAGCTCAGTGGTGATCTTGTTGCAGATGTATAGTAGAATCATCTTCGTAACTTTCTTTTCTTAGTAGGGCAAAGTTAGCTGCGAGGTTCGGTTTGTTTATGACATGATACGGTGAAATCCGCAAGGAAGCTGTGTTGCTGATGTCGCCTTGCCCGAATGCTAACTTGGCAATAATGGTGTTGTGGAGAGGTTTAGTTTGCCTCATTTCTGTGAGTTATCCTTATAAATTTATTCATAGTAGCAAGGTTTTCCTTCTCTCTCTACCCCTCTCCCTCTCTCGTAAATCTCAATAATAAAATATCTTAATTCACTTATATACTTTTTTTTCACTCCTTATGGTTATAAGGCAGTGAAACATTAGTCACTTGACTTTCGTGTGGCTGGAAGTGATGATGATGAGAATATAAAAGGATAATCTCTAAAATGATTAAACACAAACCGGGCGTTTAGAAAGTCCTCCAAATCAAGTTTGCGAACTTGTAGTAAACACCAATCACATTGTGTTTAACCAGTCGTCGAAAAACAGCAAAACTACCGTCGGTCGCAAGCACTGGCGCGTTTCGACCTTCAGTGATTATCATCAGAGTAGATCGGCAAACTGATTAGCGAAGATCAAACAGCATTGCATAGATATATATAGAAATAAGATATCTAGTTCTCACTTCTAGTAGTCTCGAAAACATTGCACTTGGCAGAAAATGTCGGCTGCACAATTTCTATGAAGTCACTAAAATTAACTAATTGCAGCTTTTGCCACACAAACATACATAGGCCATAAATTAAACAGTAATTGATTGCGTGGTGGTGATAACAATTCTTTAAATCAAGTTTGCGAGCTTGAAGTAAACACCAATCCCATTGTATTTGACCAATCATCGAACAACGCAGCGAAACTACCGCCAGTCGCACACACTGACACGTTTCGGCCTTCCTTACGACGGCAAACTGACTATCGAAGATCAAACCGCATTGAATATATATGGAAATCAAAGTTAGATATGCGGCTCTCTCCTCTAGCAGTCTCGCATACATTGAACTTGACTGTAAATGGTCGGCTGCACAATTTCTATGCGGCAGTCACGATCATTAAGCCGTTTGCAGCTTTCGCCACATATACATATATAGGAATACATTTCTGGGGATTATTTCGATTGCGCGGGTGGTGGTAACAATGATTTAATCAGGTTTGTGCGCTTTGAAGTAAACACCAATCCCATTGTATTTAACCAGTCGTCGAACAACATAACAAAACTAGCGCCAGCCGCAACTCACTGACGCGTTTCGATCTACCATGATCATCATCAGAGTACGAGGACAAACTGACTAGCGATGATAAAATCGCATTGCATATATATGAAAAGCAAAATTATATATGCGGCTCTCACCTCTCGTAGTCTCACATACATTGTACTTGACTGTAAATGTCTGCTGCACAATTTCTATGCAGTCACGAAAATTAAATAAACAATAATTGATTGCGCGGATGGTGGTAACAATTCTTTAAATCAAGTTTTCGAGCTTGAGGTAAACACCAATCCCATTGTATTTAATAGTGTGTTTACTCAAGCTCGCAAACTTGATTTAAAGAATTGTTACCATCATTCAGCAATCAATATTGCTTTAATTTGTACTGCCTTATATATATATATATATATATATATATATATATATATATATATATATATATATATATATATATATATATATATATGTGTGTGTGTGTGTGTGTGTGTGTGGAGAAATCTGCAACAGTCACTGTATAGAAATTGTGCAGCCGACATTTCCAGTCAGGTACTCTGAATGCGATACTACCAATGTTGAGAGCCGTATAGCTCATTTTGCTTTCCATATATATGCAATCCCGTTAGATCTCCGCTAGTCAGCTTGCCGTCGTACTTTGATGATGATCATGGAAGGTAGAAACGCGTCAGTGCGTTCGACTGGCGGTAATTTTGCTATGTTGTTCGACGACTGGTTAAATACATTGGGATTGGTGTTAACTTCAAGCTCGCAAACTTTATTTAAAGAATTGTTACCACCTACCGCGCAATCAATTATTGTTTAATCGTTTAGGAAGTTAATTGGTCAATAATAATTGACCTGGTACTTGACGAGTATCTAGGTAGTACGAAACCGATCTACATGATGAACTGCCTTGCTAACTTTAGCAATGAATAGTTTATTCTGACAGCATAAACCTAAAATTACCTGCCATAAAACTTCTATTCAAATTCGCTACGTCGAGTTTCATAGTGTCGATCCTATAATGACATACAGGGTGTGACTAAATGGCACTTTACTTTGAATGGATTACAATTAGGCTTTACCTCGAGGTAAGGCTAGCAAACAACCTGTTTATACATATTTGACAATTGCGTGTAGTTTGCGCTAGAGGTAGAGCATGTTTCAGAAACAGACGTTCCTCAGTGCGAGCCCCCATCGCGGCAAATTCTTACAAGAACTTGACAAATTCCCAATAAAGAATAATCCTATATACTTTATCAAATGCCCTTAATACTTTAAGCCGTGTGTAGTTTATAATCATACTATTTATTCATAAAAATTCTGCCATAAAACTTGAATTATATTGTAATCATGTACAAGTTACAGAAAAGTGGCATTAAAAATAATTACTTATAAATTTCAGTATGGAAAAGGAGCCGAGCTGTTTTATATGCAAGCAAGTTCAATAAATAAATGTGTGAAATGTTTTTAGTTTTTACAATTCTAAATTAATAGGTTTCAACATTTCAAAAGTCATTACTAATATCTAGCGGGAATAATTTGTAGAACAGTTTTGCTACAACAATTAATACTGCTCTCTCATGAGAGCAAAGAATGGAAAATAATAAAAGGTAAAAAAGTCTTATTATTTTTATTAATTAGAGAACGGATTAGCTTACGAACCAGAAAACTATTATAAAATAACCGCAAAAAACAGACGTAAATAAGTAGAAACGCTTCTTTTAGTTGTGACGCTATTTAGCGTACAATGAAGTCAACGAACAGCTTCAATCTGACTAATGCAAGCAGCGAAACCATGCAAATTAGAGAATTTTAGAGCATAATCTGCCAAAAATAAATAACCGTGAATGACTAGTTCAATTATTATCAGCTCATAATCGAAAAACAGGTCAGTCGAAATAAACAGATGTACTTTTGCTATAGCAAAGCAAGCTGGTTTTTCAGTTTGAAACGTTTATTGGAAACCCATCTCCTCAAATTAGCAGAATATTGTTAATACACATGCAGTATGGAACCCAAATATTATACTTGCAAGTTCTGCCTTACTTAGAAACAAAAATGAGCTACTCAATTCCCTCGCTGGCAACTTGTCACTGCCATTGGTATATTTCCTTGTGCTAGTTTAGTTGCACTGAATCGCTGCTAGTTTTCCCTACGAGACAGATCAGTAAATAATGTCAGACAGTCTCAGCACTCCATTAGAAATAAAGGAACCAAAAATCATTCACAGTCCACACATAACCATTATTTTAACTATTATGCGACAGTGAACCATCAGTATATTCAGCTGGTGTAATGGTGGATAGTATTAGTACTAGCAGTAGTAGTAGTATCAGTAGTAATAATATTAATAGTAATTGTAGTAGAATAGAATTATTCAACTTTAAAGATTGACAATTTTCGAGAGGCTGCTCAACGACCTTTTAATCGTCGTCCAAATCGAATACTCTTCAATTGTATTAAGATTCTCCATTGAGATTTAGAATAAAATAATTGCTTTTATACGCTACAATACAAAATCTGCAATTCTACACTCGGAATAGAATTAAAAAATACGGCACATCCGTTTAAATTGTCAAACACACAATCACAATTTTTATATGAACTGGTACATCAAGTATGTCACATATCATTTGAGCAAATTGTATGCCATCATAAATCTGTAAAATTGAGTGATGTACCCTAATTTGAAATAAATTATTGTGTGATTACAGAAGGACAACCTACCAAAACAGTAGTCTTGAAGAACTGGTGCTTAGCTGGCACATAACTACGAAACACACAGATAGTTATGTGAGTTGTAAGAGATCAGTTGTCCGTCTATCCATAACGAGCGATGAAAAGTTTAAACATATTGCTATTTATTAGATAACCCAACACCAAATGCGAACAAGCGGGTTATTTGCAAGTATGTATTAGGTGTTGCGAACCTAGTAACAAATTAGTTCAGTTGTAACCAGAATGCTAAACCAAAGGCAGCATGAACGGAAAATATAATCTCATGCACATTCGTTTCGTGCTTACTGGCGACTCATCAGTAGGAGCCGGTATTACGCCCTTTAACCACTATATATTTGGTAGAAGAATGTGGAATAATAGGACGGTACAATCTCCTAGACGAATGTGTAAACCTGTAATAGTGAAGCTAACATAATCTAAAGTCAACGACAATGCGACTTCAATGCTAACTCACACTATATATAATATATATACCGAGTCTGTAAAGGATACTAACACTATGGCTATTGTGTTAGTAACTGATACCTTTTTGAAATCGATGCGCACCGGATCCTAAATCTATGGTTTCCGAGTCGGTACATGGTACCAAACTGATGGATATAAATTTATGCTAAAGTGCACCCAAATTGAGAATTACAACAATTCCCGAACACCTGTTACTCCAGTTAAACCATACACTCTGGCCTTGATCGATATCAGTTATCACATTTCGCGGTAAGCATGACATCATTCAATTTAATATATTACAGTTAAATACTGTTTGTTGCGAAGAGCTAATATATATGCAAGTATGTATTAGGTTTTGCGAACCTAGTAACAAATTAGTTCAGTTGTGACCAGAAGGATAAACCAAAGGCAGCATGAACGGAAAGTATAATCTCATGCACATTCGTTTCGTGCTTACTATATATATATTATATAGTGTGAGTTAGCATTGAAGTCGTATTGTCGTTGACTTCAGATTATGTTAGCTTCACTATTACAGGTTTACACATTCGTCTAGGAGATTGTACCGTCCTATTATTTCACATTCTTCTACCAAATATATAGTGGTTAAAGGGCGTAATACCGGCTCCTACTGATGAGTCGCCAGTAAGCACGAAACGAATGTGTATGAGATTATACTTTCCGTTCATGTTGCCTTTGGTTTATCCTTCTGGTCACAACTGAACTAATTTGTTACTAGGTTCGCAAAACCTAATACATACTTGCATATATATTAGTTCTTCGCAACAAACAGAATTTTACTGGAATATATTGAATTAAATGATGTCATGATTACCGCGAAATTTGAGAACTGACATCGATCAAGGACAGAGTGTATGGTTTAACTGGAGTAACAGGTGTTCGGAAATTGTTGTAATTCTCAATTTGTGTGAACTTTAGCATAAATTGATATCCATCAGGTTGGTATCATGTACCGACTCGGAAACCATAGTGTTAGTATCCGGTACTCATCGATTTCAAAAAAGGAATCAGTTACTAACACAATAGCCATAGTGTTAGTATCCTTTACAGACTCGGTATATATATTATATAGTGTGAGTTAGCATTGAAGTCGCATTGTCGTTGACTTTAGATTATGTTAGCTTCACTATTACAGGTTTACACATTCGTGCTTATAGTGTGAGTTAGCATTGAAGTCGTATTGTCGTTGACTTTAGATGATGTTAGCTTCACTATTACAGGTTTATACATTCGTCTAGAGATTGTACCGTCCTATTATTCCACATTCTTCTACCAAATATATAGTGGTTAAAGGGCGTAATACCGGCTCCTACTGATGAGTCGCCAGTAAGCACGAAACGAATGTGCATGAGATTTATACTTTCCGTTCATGCTGCCTTTGGTTTATCCTTCTGGTCACAACTGAACTAATTTGTTACTAGGTTCGCAAAACCTAATACATACTTGCATGTCCATTTAGATGGAAACTCTTAATCATAAAGCTAGACTTTTATATAACTACGGATGAATATCAGCAATAATTTTAGTAAAGCCACAGTCAGACATTCAAAGTAACCGGCAAAAATTTTAGTACAATGTAGTGAAGAGAAACTACTGATTTGGCAAAAAATAAGGCAGTACAAACGTCACTCAATACATACAAATTGTCCGCGCAGGAACAAGATATGCAAGCATAAAACACACGTGCATATTTGATTCAAACGGGTGGCATGCTGCCTCCGCTGACCAACCGTTTCATATAAAATGAATATTGAAATGTTAAACACCACAACAAAGAATATCGAAAGACACTAAGAATTACTATCCTACTTATAACCCAAACCATTTCTAAGCATGGCATTTAAAATAATAATTAAAAAACCTCTATTCATTCATTTTTTAAACAAGCGAGCATTTAACATTTTTGATTTTTATCAGTAAATTTTGATAAGCCATTTATTGTCGTCCACTTCATGAGGGCCTTTTCGTTCATCCAATAGATTACTGGTGTCTGCAACATCTTCGTTTGAACCATAAATTCTAACTCATTACCTTTTAACTGACATCCATATTGAAGACAGCATGAATGGAAAGTTTAATATCGTGCACATTTGTTTTGTGCTTATTGATGACTCATCAGTAGGAGCCGGTATTACGCCCCTTACCCACTATCTATTTGGTGAGTAATGCGGGTAAAACAGACGGTACAATCTCCTATACGAATGTGGAAATCTACAGTAGTGAAACTAACTTCGAATAAAGTCTTCGACAATGCGCCTTCAAAGCTAAATCACTATACACAAATTATATATATATATATATATATATATATATATATATATATATATATATACCAACACTATGTCTATTGTATTAGTACCCGATACCAATATTACGGTACCGTAAGGGTACATGGTACAAACACGATGGATTTCAATGTATTCTGAAGTTGACCTAAATTGAGAATAACAACTCGTTCTGAACACCTGTTACTCCAGTAAATTCATAAACTCTAACCTTGATAGATATCAGTTACCACATTTCGCGATAGTCATGACATCATTCAATTAAATATATAACAGATAGATACTGTTTGTGGCGGAGAATTATCAAATATGCAATTATGTATTTGGTGTTGCGCACCTATCAACAAATGAGTTCAAATATGACCAAAGGATAAACTAAAGACAGTATGAACGGAAAGTATAATCTCGTGCACATTCGTTTCGTGCTTACTGGCGACTCATCAGTAGGAGCCGGTAATACGCCCTTTGCCCTCTATATATTTGAATGATGTATGGGGGAAATTAGGACGGTACAATCCCTTATACACGTATAAACCTGCAATAGTGTGGGTAACTTCATATAAAGTCTTCTATAATGCGACTTCAAAGATAACTCACTATATATATAACGAGTTTTTAAAGGGTAACAACACCACGGCTATTGTGTCTATCTATATTAAAGCGTTAATTAAATAATTCAAATACGAAATAAAATATAACAAATCTATTTTCCAGTACTGATTAAATACGACAAGCAGTGATGTCAAGTTGCACGAGCGGATTACCAATTTATTACAAAATTAAAAATCCATAATTTAGAATAACAAATATGTAATTAACAAGTTGTAGATATAAAAACCCGGAAAATTTATAAATATAATTTGGCCAAATAAGAACACAGCGTGATATTAGCCAAAATAAATTTACAAGATATTGCATGAGATATAAATTTAATTCATCCATTTTCGACTTTATGAAGTACTTTTCATTAACAAACAACAATTCTCAACAGGAGGCAAACTCTCCCGCATTTGGTTCAGATTAATATATGTCTAAAATTTTCCAATTCAATACACTAGTAGATTTTCTAATTTTAGATTTTTTCTTTCTCTCCACATTCTTCTACACGCAGTCATTTAACGGCACAAGAAACGCGCTTTGCCATGATGAATTCACTCTCTTCAATATGCTTCGAATCTACGTCATTGAATGGCACATTAATGATTTGGAACGGCGGTAAGAATGAAATTGAAATTTTTTTAAATAAAATGAATGAGAGTCACCATGTGAATTACTATTTTTGAATTTCACATTAATGAGAAAAGATCAGAAATTATGGGTATTTTTTAGGAAGGACACTTACTCGGGAAGCATTCTTAATTACAAGCCAAATCATCCGTATTTTATGAACATCGGTCTTAAAATTTTCCGGGAAAATAATTAAGAATAAACCCCAAATTGAAGTAGGCAAACTCGAACAACCGTCCATCCGACAAAACTATAAAAATATTCTTAAGGCTAATCTAACTGGTCTGAATAGCGAAAATCCGAATATACTTTGGTCCAAGATAAGTTCCACTATGCACAATGCAGGTACTACTGTATGTGGCATAGCAGGCCCCCGTAGAAATAATCACTGGCTCTCTGTAAAATCTATGGAGATACTCGAAATAAGGCGCCAAATTCCACCTGGCTCGACTCATAATAATACCCGTCGCAATATAAGACGCCAACTTAAGCGCAGTCTAAAAGGCGATCTCGAAAACTTTTGGAGCAGAAAGGCTGAAGAAATGGAAGTAGAGATCAATTTTCTTGGCCACCCGCGTCAGTTCCGCTTCCCGAAAGCATGTCTGCATCAACAGTGTGGAATGTTAGTCCCGAACAACCATCCGAGTTAGAAGTACGCGATGCAATCCTATCTCTTAAACACCACAAAGCCGCCGGCCCCGATGATCTGCTTCCGGGATTGTTTTAGGATGGTGGCGATTCAATTTCAGGAGCGTTGATCAAACTTTTTCATACTATATGGAATGAGGAAACCGTACCACTTGACTGGAATGAGTCGACCATCATTCCCATCTTCAAAAAAGGCAATCGTAATTCGTGCGATAACCATCGTGGTATAAGTTTGACTTCTGTCGTATCAAGGTTATTTGCTTCGATTATCCTACGTCGTCTTAGCGCTTCACGTGAATCACAAACAAGAGAAGAACAGGCCGGATTCCGCGCAGGACGAGGTTGTATAGATAATATTTTTACGTTAAGGCAAGTTCTCGAACAGAGACATTTATATCACCGTCCCACAATAGTCGTCTTTCTAGACTTCAAGGGTGCATTTGATTCGGTGGATCGCAATGTTTTATTCCATATCTTGTCGAAAAGCGGTGTGCCCACTAAATTTGTTAATATTATACGAGCTCTCTACACAAATACTTCTGGTTGCGTTAAGGTTTACAACGAATTAACGCATAACTTTACAACCAGCAGTGGTGTTCGTCAAGGTTGTCCACTTTCCCCATTTTTGTTTAATTTTGTAATCGATGCTATTATGAACAACACTCTCTCACACATTCAGGACGCATGAGTTGACGTTTTCCCGGAAGATAAACTAGTCGATCTTGACTATGCAGACGATATCGTACTATAATTCGACAATCAGCATTTATGGAGAAACGCGAATATTTCACTTTGCCTTAAAGGTCGTGTTTACAATGCATCTGTACGCGCAGTCTTACTATACGCTAGTGAAACTTGGCCTCTTAGAGTTGATGATCTGAGACGCTTACAGGCATTCGATCATCGTTGTTTGAGAAGTATAGCACATGTTGGTTACCAACAACGAATAACTAACGTTGACATCCGTAGACGTATTTTTGGATCTGACAATAAGTGCTCGTCTTTAGAAAAGCAAATAAGGCTCCATCAACTTCGTTGGCTCGGTCACGTTTTGCGTATGCCCTCATTCCGATTGCCCAATAGAGCTCTGTTCTCTCATCCAGCACCAAATTGGCGTAAGAAACAAGGTGGGCAGATTTTGACATGGCAGAAACAATTAAAGTCACTTACATCCAAATTGGGTAGTATAGGATCCACTCGTCTGCCGGGATGGGGTCCTCGTGCACATCACAGTTCTTGGTTAGAAACCCTTAGCGATATGGCAGCGAATCGAGCTCAGTGGCGATCTTGTTGCAGATGTGTAGTAGAATCATCTTCGTAACTTTCTTTTCTTAGTAGGGCAAAGTTAGCTGCGAGGTTCGGTTTGTTTATGACGTGATACGGTGAAATCCGCAAGGAAGCTGTATTGCTGATGTCGCCTTGCCCGAATGCTAACTTGGCCATAATGGTGTTGTGGAGAGGTTTAGTTTGCCTCATTTCTGTGAGTTATCCTGATAAATTTACTCATAGTAGCAAGGTTTTCCTTCTCTCTCTACCCCTCTCCCTCTCACGTAAATCTCAATAATAATTTATCTTAATTCACTTATATACTTTTTTCTTTCCTTATGGTTATATGGCAGTGAAACATTACTCACTTGACTTTTGTGTGGCTGGAAATGATGATGATGATGTCTTAAAATCAGTAACAATTATACGCCTTAGGTTAACAGCAAAGGAGGTTGGAATTAGGCAGACTGCGTGAAATATTCAACGACAATGACTATCCTATAAATTTTGTAGAAGCAGCAATGATGGGTGTCGTAAGAATATTTAATCTAAACTTGAGAAGCCTAAAAGCAGATAGAGGGAAGGAAGACCGTCGAATTATGATATTATCGGACTTAAAACTAAACGTGAAAGTTAATTCCATAACTTTAAAATAAAACATAAGATCATTTTTAAGACAGTCCTTATCCTGGTCACAAGACACCCTAACCAAAAAGATAACATTGAACCATTAGAAACACCAAGACCATTTGAAATCCCATACAATGTTTGTATCCTAATGTGTGCTGGTGAAACCAAGCGTCTAATCAAGTTAAGAAGAACAGACCCCAGAATTGCATGTAGGTATAGATCTGTTGCAAGACTTGATCTTTCCCGTCATGCAGTGGAGACCGGACATAATATTAACTGACATGATTATGAACGCATAGCGATGAAGTCGAAACAGGATGACAAGACTGATTAGAGAATCTATTGAAGTTAAATCAGGAGATACTATTAAGAATGAAAAAAATGGAAGGAAAATCCTTAGATTCGATTTGGAATACAGCATCAGCCTATGGTAGGAAAAGACGATTACACCAATAAGAATTTAAAGTTATCTCCAGTCAAAGATTAGGAATATTTGACTAAGATAGACTTGAAAATAAAATTATTCTAAATTTCATCCTTTAACTGTTCTTTATTGTAATTTAGTTCAGGGTTCCATTTGAGTTGAATGCTTAGCTAAGTGCAGTTATCTTATTTCGTTAATTAATCTTCATAATTTGGTTGCCGTACTATCACTTATTTTATTCAATATATTAACTGAGATTCTTATTTTACTAAATTTTAATTAATTACA
Source organism: Eudiplozoon nipponicum (assembly GCA_029291075.1). Lineage (NCBI taxonomy): Eukaryota > Metazoa > Platyhelminthes > Monogenea > Mazocraeidea > Diplozoidae > Eudiplozoon > Eudiplozoon nipponicum. The sequence goes on along the minus strand of JAQBSW010012268.1, from coordinate 4,858 downwards.
TTGGCATGATATTTTACTCTGTGTACTCTCTGGTATTGCTTCATTCCAAAGGTTAGAAATAAGATAACTAGACTGGATTTATATGTGTATGAATTACATTCAACTGAATACTTCTGAGCTACACACACACGCGCGCGCGCACTATCATCATACACAACAATACGTAAATCATTATATACTAATGATTCATTGGTATATAAAAAATAATGTTAAAAAACAAGAAACATTTTTTAAATAAAAATAAAGACAAGAATAGTAATTTAAGGAAAAAATGATTAATGGACAGTGATTTATGAGTGGGAGAATATGATTATATTTACCTAGATAACACAGAGAATTTGGGCAAATTGTGCAGTCGACATTTCCAGTCAAGTACAATATATGCAAGACTGCTAGAGGTGAGAGCCGCATATCTAAATTTGATTTCCATATATATTCAATGCGGTTTGATCCTCGATAGTCAGTTTGCCGTCGTACTCTGATGATGATCATGGAAGGTCGAAACGCGTCAGTGCGTTGCGGCTGGCGGTAGTTTTATTATGTTGTTCGAAGACTGGTGAAATTCAATAGGGTTGGTGTTTACTTCAAGCACGCAAACTTGATTTAAAGAATTGTTACCACAACCCAGGCAATCAATTATTGTTCAATTGTATTGTCTATATAATTGTGTGGCGAAAGCTACAAACAGCTAAAGTTCGTGATTACATAGAAATTGTGCAGCCCACATTTCTAATCACGTACAATGTATGCAAGACTACTAGAGGTGAGAGCCGCATATCTAATATTACTTTCAATATATATTCAATGCGGTTTGATCCTCGCTAGTCAGTTTGCCGTCGTACTCTAATGATGAACATGGAATGTCGAAACGCGTCAGTGCGTTGCGACTGGCGGTAGATTTGTTATGTTGTTCGAGGACTGGTTAAATAAAATGGGATTGGTGTTAACTTCAAGCAAGCAAACTTGATTTAAAGAATTGTTACTACCACCCGCGCAATCAATTATTGTTTAATTTAGGCAAACGAAAATTTTACACACAAACATTAGGGTCAATGCAACTTTTAGGCCGGGCAACATCAGCAATGAAACTTCCTTGTGGTTTCCACTATATCATGTCAAAAACACGCACATATGTGACGCTCATCTAATTAAATGATAACATTTGTTATCAAACAATCTAGTCCTTATTATACACAACAAGGTGTTTGCATCCAGCGTCTTCAAAAAACTTTATGGCAGTGAAACTTTAGTCACTTTTGGCTACTGTACGGCTGTACATGATCTGATCTTATGATCTGTCGCGAAACATGTTTTTATCACTTACCTTGGCTCGAGGTTATAAATGGTTATTTGAATTAGTGAGCTACCAACTTACAATGTAGAGCAACCTCAGACGGCGAGAATAAGAAAATATTCGAATGCATGTGAAAGGTAATGAAATTTTCAACAAATCAGGTTTCCCTTGGTTGGTTGTATATAGAAGCTATTAACAAACATATCTGCGTGACACGCTCCTATCAAGTGAATGGTCAAACAAAAATAAAAATTAAAGAAATTGGCTTAGTTGTGACCAGAAGAATAAAACAAAGACAGCATGAACGGAAAGTATAATCTCATGCACATTCGTGAGATTATACTTTCCGTCCATGCTGTCTTTGGTTTATCCTTCTGGTCACAACTGAACTAATCCGATACTAGGTTCACAACTCCTATTACATACTTGCATATATATTATTTCTCCGCAACGAACAGTAATTAAAAGTAAAAATTATATGGGTAAATGAAATATTGCTTTTGCTTTATGAGCTTTTTTTCTAAAACTTGTTAGGTGAAATGGACCGACGAAGTATACCGGTAACGACATCCCAAATATCTCCAACGAACAAAACAAATGGAACTTATACTGTGTTAGTCACAACATAGATGAAATAATTTTAAAAAAGCCAATTTCGCGATTTCGTCTTTCTTTGGAAATTGCTATAATCTTACGATTAAAGTACGACAAAGATCATTAAGCCGATACGATATGCCAGTTAACTATCCTAAGGAAAATGACCACTAAGATCTCAAGAGTTATCACAAAACCTTAATTTTAAAGCAAAACAGAACTAACAAATTCAACAAAAAATAACCTATACACATTAGCTCCAATCCTAGATTGTCAAATTTAAATCAAATAGCAGTGAGTTAAAAGATTTAAGATTAATAAATAGCCTTTCTAATTCACTATAAGCATAATCATTGAACTCGTTAAACAACCGTTACATCCTAAGTATTGCCATCAATTTATATTTATCCGAAATGTATCATGTTCGTCGTACATGATCAGTGTTATATTAAATACACTATAAAATACCCTTTAACGCTGAAAACATTGTAATAATTCTAGGTGTATACAAGCAGACATGCAATCATTAAGGAGTTTGTTAAACTGAACTTTTGCGCAAGCACACCAAGTTACACTTGTAAATACATGTCACACTGAAAATCCGTCTTTCCACTAAACGGAATGCTATATCTTCCACCGCCTATCAAAATTTAAGTTTCACCGAGATAAAAACTGGGACCTATTTTCTTTAGCGTTGTATTCCGTTTAAAAAATAGCGCAATTAAACATGGTAGAATTGGCAAGTACGCGTATGACATCACAAAAGTTTAGTCAATCAGCGCAACAGGTAAAGATTTGTCGTTGCACATTATGTAAGAAGACCTATAAGGCACCAACTGTATACTCCCCAACCTACCACTTCAAATCAACACATCAAATTCAGCTTTCTAAAAATTTGACAATAATTTATTACCAGCAGACGACATTCTATACATTGTTGAAACCATTCCACTAGGAAAATGAAACATACATGAGTAACTATTATAAAAAATGTCCCAAACGGAATATAACCGTTATTACGCTGAAAGCCCAGCATTTAATCAACCTGATAATAGGGCAAAAATACAACCGAGCTTAAGCTTATTCTTATTTAAGAAATATACAAGACACTTCGAATAAACAATAATTAGCTGCAACATCGCAAGTAATAGACTATCTGACAAACTGGAAGGAATAAGTAGACGTTCTAAGACGTACATTTTCTAATTTGTATTATTCAGAAAACCTCGCTCGTGTTGAACATCTACCGAAATGGCCCAGAAGAATGAAAATATATTTAATTGGATTAAACAAATATATTGAACAACTAAACTTCGTACATTCGGTATTCATTCACGTTGCATATCTAAGAAAACTAGAACGGGATTCAAAAATTTGTCTACCAGGATTTTACAACTTATTTTGGAATATGGTTCTATTATCGAAACTCGTCACGCTGATCAACCGATTAACTAGCGACACACGCAATCAGCATCCGGATATTTTAAACTTGTTAAATACGAAAAAGTAATCGATCAAGCTTAATAATTTCACACTCATTTTCAAATAAAATAATATGCACCCTTTATTTTCTTTCACTTCAAGACTCATAATATCTTTATCGTAAACGGAGCCTCCCGGATTTACTAATCCAAATTGAAAGTTCACCGATTTCAAAACCATATTATATCTTCAATATTGTCAAATAAGGAATTGAAACAGTCTTCACAATGAAGGATTGATACTATAATCGTCACGACAAACGGAATCTTAAATTAGTGAACAGGAGGTCCAGAAGTTAAAGATTCACAAGTACATTAATCAACTCGTAAGCTTCTAATTACCATTTGCTAGTCAGTAGAAAATTATGTGCCTACCAAACTAAACGACTACAACGTGATTTGATAGTGTATTGACTCTTAACATCACTTCGGCTAGATTCCCCTAAGCCAATCTAAACTAACAGCCAATAGTCTTTAAGTCAATATAGGCATGCTATTAACTCTAAAACTTGTATACCTTTTTCCGCGGCTCTCTGTATAATAACACAACAATTGTTCAAATAAAGCATAAACAAGTCTTGAGACTTGCCTATTGATCTGCTCCAATTGCTCTTCCATCTATTTTATCAACTTAACGAAAGCTCTAAAAATTACGAGGAGACTCTACCGTCGACGTCCAATGCTTGCTCTTCCTCGCCCTTTAACAAAGTCGCATATTCGTGCAACTATAGGCAGCAAATCCTAAACAGGGAATTAGTATCCTGACTCTTAGCAAACTTTACTCTAATCGATTTTATCCTGTTCAATTGCAATATATCTTTCTTCACAAATGACTAGCACGAAGTGGCTAAACACAAACTTCTTAAATTCTAACAGACCCACATCTATCGTTATCGATAAAAAATTGCTAGTAACTATTTCACTTCAACCATGCATGCCCCTAATTTTTAATTGAATCTTGACCTTTTAAATTATCTGGCCACTTGGCCTTTGTTGCCAAATAAAAATTTATTATCATTACAACTTTTCTTATATTTTTACTGTGAAACTGCTTAGTTTTCGCCTTCGAATATGTGATTGAACATTATTTCCTTATAGTGGCAATTATTAAATTAAATATTGATATATAAAAAATATTAATCTTATATGATTTACCCGAATTGCTTTATCTAATCATGAATCTGTAGAAAAAGACATTTGTAAAGTTTCAGTTCATAATAAAAGACAAGAAAAATCGTTTCACGTATACATGATAACAATGACATCTTTTCCCAAAACACTAAAACGTATTAGCAAGCCCATTAATATAAAAAATGAGACATGTCTGTTTAAATTGCCTGCATTAAATAAAGGAGGTAAAAAGAATAGTAATATTATTAAATTTTACTGAAAGTACACTAGAAGTATAGAATTATAGTTGAAAAGTAACACCAGGTGTCCGTAGCTCAAGCAATCACAGTAATGGCACAAAAAAGAACCGTTATACCGA